>JANHFK010006200.1:12387-23949 GCA_036250565.1 Sibynophis collaris
TCTAAGCAGTTTACAGAGTCGGCCTATTGCCCCCAACAATCTGGGTCCTCATTTTACCGACCTCGGAAGGGTGGAAGACTGAGTCAACCTTGAGCCTGGTGAGATTCAAATTACAGGCAGAGGTCAGTCAGCACAAGTAGCCTGCAGTATTGCATTCTAACTACTGCGTCAGCACAGCTCTTAACTTTGTACTTGCATTTGCAACAAAGGGAATCAAAAGCTTCTTTCAATTTTTTTCTTTTATTTCTGAAAATTTGTGTTGTTTTTTTCTTTTCTTCTTTTTTCTTTATTCTGTATTCATTTTTGGTAGTTTTTATCTTCTCTTTAAAACTTTCGATAACAATAAATAATAATATTACAAAAAAGAATGAAAACATGCTGTGAGATGTATCTAGATGTTACTTTGCTTGTAACAATGTATCTATAATTGGTTTTTCTTTTTTGCACGAAAGTATTATTTTAAGGGATATTTTTAGCCTTGCGTGTGAAAGTATTTGAGACTAAAATGATTCTGCAAAAAATTAATACTGTTATTTTGGAAACCCTTATTTCTGCAGGAGCAACTTTTTAAGATATAGTTTTATATCTTAATAAAACTATATCTTATAGTTTTTATATCTTAAAAAATTGATCTTTATTCATTGTTACTGAATAAAGAAAAGCGCTCAGAGGTTTTTTTTTATCACAAAGCACTCTTTTTTCTCTCTCACAATATTTCTCATTGTACTTACTTGTTTTTCCTTTGGTTATATAATATCGTCTGAAAATGCCATCACACTGAGCATCATGCTGAGTTAAAATAAACCAGTATATATAGTTTATTCCTAAATTTAGCACATATTCCTAAATATTCATTAAGCATCTTGTTTGTAAAAAGATTCCCAAAGTAGGATTAGAGCTAATATTAATGCATTGTTGATTCAGTTTTCATGTTTCAAGAGAAAACTTGATCAAAAAGTGAGAAAGTAATATTACTTTTTCTATTAATTATTTAGAAAAAAATGATGCATGTGATTGATATAGTATCTCCTACGCCGCCCCAAGTAATCCCCAACATGTGTTTTTCTTACATTTCTTTTCAGTTATTTAAACGTAGAAATGTTTCTCTGCTGTCCAGCGAAGAGTCAATGCAGGAGAGCCCAATCCAGGATCCTGATGTAAGCTCTACTGTACCAATTCTGGAGGTAAGAAATCTATCATATACCTTAGAGCACATTTATAAATCTGGCTAAAACTTTAGGAAATTATAATGGTTTTCCATTTTTAGGAAGATGTGATTACGTGTGACATGGTTCAGATGGTTTTTTCAGATGATCCTAGTCAACAACTTGCAGCAACCCAAAAGTTCAGAAAACTACTTTCTAAAGGTAAATCAGCAAAACATGATTTCCTTCTTAATATTTAATAAATTTTAGTTTCAGTATTTACATTAAATTGAAAAATAATTTTAATAATCCATGTTAAGAGTTCTTAATTTGTTTTTTTAATCTTAAATGATTGTATTGGTACAGGAATAATTTAATGTCAAATGTCCAATTACAAAATGAAAAAGACACACACTCTCAGATGAAAAAGAAGAGCCACTTTGTACATTGTATGGGTTTCTCTCTGTTGTCCCACTAGTTTAGCTAATATGGCAAAGCTACTAATGTCACTCAAATTAAGTTGATGGTTTTTTGTGGGATAAAAGTTAAAATGGAAGCTAAAAGTGATTAAGGAACAGCTTTTAGAAATGTATAACTTATCCTACTAGAAAAGGCAATATTCTCTACCAGTCAAAAGATGAAGCAATGCATACTATAATTTATCTTGTATTTGATATAATATTAATTGATATTAATGAAGCAGTGACAATTATTGTGCCGAAATTTAATATGTAAGATAGAATTTTATTTTGTTTGGTTTGAGATTTTTTTTTCTTTCCATTTTCAGGTTTCTATCTCTTGTTTTTGAGGAAAGAATAATCCTTTTTAAGGCTTCTTCAGCTTAATTTTTAGCTACTTTTTTTAAAAGAAAAGATAAATGTGCTTGTTCCATGTTATATCTGCCCAGTGTTTTCAAATTATTTTTTAATAAAACAAGCTATCATCAAGCCTAATTTGGAAAGAGGCTAATTAAATAACTGCTTGATGGAAATAATTAAGGTTTCCCCCTCTAGTATGTATATGCTACGGTACATTAATACTATATTTACTAGGGAGGAAATAATGAATATGGGAACAGCAAAAGAAAGAGAGAGACTCTGCTTCTTCCCAACAGTTCAGACATCTCTGCAGTGCATTAGAACAAGTTTATTTTGGATTTAGTCCCCTTACAGTAATTTAAAAGGCTGAAGAACCATTGTCATTGTTTAATCATAAGTGCTTGAAGACACAAGTGCTCTAGTCTCTATGAAGAGTTTGGCCTCAAAGGGCACACTATCTTTATGATTGTTTTCACAAATTAACCTACATGCCCTCCCTTATTTATAAATACAACCAGGAATGTAAGTAAAATGTAGGACAGATCTTTTAATTTTTAAGGCTTTTGTGGAAGTTGGCACTTGGTTAAAGGGAAGCATGTTTTGATTGCTTTCTTCTTTCAGTTGTTATTCAAGTTATTAAAGCATAGTTTTGATGGTGGTTACCTTCCAAACTGTCTCTGCTAGTTCTTGAGGTTTTCTATGGAAAGGCTTGAGTGCATCATCTTGAGGCTTTCTTGTATCCTGCCTGTACCTTCAGTTTATAATTCTTCATTCAATAATGATTGATTTATGTTCACTAGGGCAACAGATGGCAGTAGCATTGCCTAAAAGTGGATTAGAAACTGCTTTCATGGCTATTATCATCATTCTCAATGAAATCTTCCCGTTCAAAGTTAGTATGTTAACTGATTATTAAAGTTGGGAAGGAGCAACACAAAAGGAGCTATTGCTTAGGGACTTCTTAGAAGCATCACACTGATCACTGTGAAGCATCTAGGCTAGATGAATCTGTGGACTAATTGGGTTCTTACATATGAAATCATGAGAAACTGTATGCAATTCCTTAGTAAACATTTTTTGACTTACATATTGGTCAGTTGCCTGACAGAGAGCTTTGGCTTATTCCCTATGTAAGGCAGATGGTTTACATTTGTTTTCTATATTATTTCAGAGAGTTTCTCACAGCATTTTAATGTCATAATACATCAGTGAGTTAGGTTAGATTTAGAGACAGAATAACTTCCCTAAGAGCAATCATCTTGCATACTTTAAAATGGGGACTTTAATTTCACTCATCTGCAATATTCCAGCAAGTTCATTTTGAGAGCTGTGCTGCTCAGCGTTCTTTATACTTCCTTCTTAATTGTTTTCCATTGTATGTAACTTATTTTTATTGGATTACTATATCTTTCATTTCAGAACCTAATCCTCCAATTGATGAAGTTATTCAAAAACCAGGAGTTGTGGAGAGATTTGTCAAATTTCTAGAAAAAAATGATAATTGCACTCTTCAAGTGAGTTCCTGAAATAATATGAGATACATTTGGGAGGAAGGACAAGGAATTAAAATGTTATATCTTACCTTTGGAATAGGAGGGGAGGTTTTGATTCTCTCCCCATCATTTGTTAAATATTTTAACAGTTCCACAAGTTAAAATGGCTCCAAAACATAAATATTACGTCTTGTAGGAGGAACACAATTTAAACTTGGTTCCATAGTGAGCATGTTATTCCCATAAGCAGATAATTTTTGTTAAAGATATTGAATAATATAAGAGGTAGATAAATTGAGACAAGACTGGATTGGAACTTTTGTTTGCTTGTAGTGCTGCTGTAGCTTTCCATTGTTTCAAATGTAAATTACTCCCATTTGTTGAAATTATTTAAATATTATTGAAGTATAAGAATATTTTACTATTCTCCAAGACTGCATTTATACTCTTGCTAAAATCATGTGAGGATGATTAATTCATAAAAAATAAACATACAGAATTGATTGTAAAATAAACTCTTAAAAGTCATATTTTTACCTTCTAGTTTGAAGCAGCATGGGCTCTTACAAATATAGCATCTGGAACTTTCCTGCATACCAAAGTAGTAATTGAAACCGGAGCAGTCCCAATTTTTATTAAGTTGTTGAATTCTGAACATGAAGATGTCCAGGAGCAGGTAACTTTTTGTGAATTTTTTTTATTACGCAGATTCAATTGTACTGTAAAATGCTAGGTTTCAGAGAATTTTGGGAACGAAAAAATAATACATATTTGAATAAAAACAAATTTTAATCTAGAGGTAATCCTAAACTATGGTTAACATTAAAGTTGAATCATATATCATAATCTTTTAGATATAAAGATGACTAAAGATTATACTGGTTGCTTTGTATGGAACAGGTTTTTTCCCCACTCTATGAATTAAATAAATCACCTTATATATTGTTACAGATAGTCCTTGATTTACAACAGTTTGTTTAGTGACTGTTTGAAGTTACAACAGCACTGAAAAAAGTGACAAATGACTGTTCTTCACACTTACAACTGTTGTAGCATCCCCTTGGTCACATGATCAAAAGTCAGATTTGGCAACTGTCTCATATTTATGACAGTCGCTGTGTCCCAGAGCTATATGATCCCCTTTTGTGACCTTCTGACAAGCAAAGTCAATGGAGAAGTCAGATTCACTTAACAATAGTATTACCAACTTAACCACTGCAGTGATTCAGTTAACAAATGTGGCAAGAAAGGTTGTCAAATGGGCGAAAATTCACTTAACACATGCCTCGCTTAGCAACATAAATTTTAGGCTCAATGTGGTCATAAGTCGAGGACTGCCTGTATAGATATTTCCATATCTATAACAATTTAACAACTATGCAGAGAAGTGAGAATTGGCAGATGGATTCTTTCAGTGATTGGTCCTATGCTAGCCATTATCTTTAGTCATGACTCTAAATAGTCATTATCTTTTGCAGGGGTTCTAGCAGTTAACAATATAAGATGTTTTTAGGCTCAGCTGCAAACATGAATTCTCATGATAGTAGTTTCTTTCATGTTAACATTAGCCATTTTAGTAATAGGATTATTTTTTCTTTTGCACGCAGTTTATATACTTCCGCATAAATGATCATGTTGTTATAATCTGTAAGCATAAACAGTATAGATAAATATTTAAAAGTCTTAAAAATAATTATGAATATTAATTTACATCTTTGTTTCTAAGGCAGTGTGGGCCCTTGGCAATATTGCTGGAGATAATGCAGAATGCAGAGATTATGTATTAAGCTGTGGAATACTTCCTCCACTCTTACAGTAAGTACAGATCATCTCTGGTAGTTAACTGAATGGTATGCATAACTACCTAACCAAAGCATTCAGGTTAATTGCTAACTTATAAATAGTAGGTTAGTAATGATCAATGCAATGCTCCAGATTGCAAAAAAGTGGGTGGAATTAGAAACATAGCATTTATCTGCAATTCTTTTTAAACATCTAACTCATTTCCCATAATAATCTGGTAGGCATGTGATTTTGAGAAAAGGCACAATTGCTTTACACAATTGCAAACATATTGCGTTACCGTGTTTCTCCGAAAATAAGTCCCTGTCTTATATTTTTTTGAAACCTGAAATAAGCGCTTGGCCTTATTGCCAGGGGATGTCTTATTTTGGGGTAAACAGTATTTCCAAAGCACTGCCCAGTCCTTGCAATTATTTCTTTGGAGTTAAGCACCATTGGACTCAACAGACCTTCTGAATTTATGCATAGGTTTGAAATGTCAGTTATATACTTTTGGTGTTAGTTTGCTGACATAAAGCTTATTTGTGCTAGAACGTGTCTATTTTAAATAACAGTTTTTATTAGAAAAGAAGTTCTAATTATTTGTCTAAAAATTATAAAAACACATTTCTTTTATTTATTCTCTTTTACCAAAAATTAATAATTTTTTGTATTCACAAAACAGCTAGTCTTCTTCTTTCTCAATTCTCTTCTATGCATTCTCCCAATTTGCTCAGATAAGGTCACAAGTAACCAATTTGACTGCCCAGGAGATACAAATAAAAAGAATCTGTTCTGCACCTGAAATGCTACTCCATCATTACATGATTACATGTAAAACCATTGAATATAGCTAGATTAATTAAAGTGAAGTTATTTTCATGTACATGAGAAAAATAATCATTCAAATTATTATTGTTATTATTATTGTTATTATTGTCTTGGCAGACTCCTAACACATTCTAACAGGCTCACAACTACTAGAAATGCAGTCTGGGCACTTTCAAACCTCTGTAGAGGCAAAAATCCACCTCCAGATTTTAGCAAGGTAAGCCCATGTTTCACTCTATAAAAATGCTATAATAATAAAATGCATACATTGTGTTGTTCCAATGTATCTTCTTGTATAAATTAAACTTTTTCAAATGTCAACTATTATGTCTGGATAAAGGTTTTTTTGTCATAGAGTGGAACTGAATATAGTACATTAACTTTCCTGATGATGATATTCATTTTCAGAGTAGACAACAAATGAAATTAAATTAACATTTGGCGTAACAGAGCAAAGCAGTAATGGTTCTACACAGTATCTGCTGGAAATGCATAACATAAAAATTAGTTCACAAAATTTAGTGAGTTGTGCTATACTTGAAATATCCTGAAAGTGGCTATAATATTTTTTGGTTCAGTCCCAGCTAAAGTTATTTTACACTGATTTCAGTTCAAGAAAATTCAGATTCAGCATGTATGTTCGTGTGTGTCACAAACTCAAGCCAGCTCAGTTCCAACATAACTTAAGAAAAGTAAATATGGGCTACGTTGTAATAATGACAATTTGTGAATATGCTCATAGGTTTTTAAAGAGTTACAATAATATCAAATACCCTAAGGTTTTCAATTTACTGATTCCTCTTTTAGGGAATCATGTTTGAAATAATTCCTTACTGTGTTGACTTGTTTCACACCCATTTTGGAAATGGGACATGCCACTGATCTGTAATAAGCAACAGGAAGATTCCAGTATCTTCAAATGAAAGAGCCATATCTTCCAATGGGCTCACTTTCCTATTGCAGACTGCCCATACACACTGTGTATGTATGTAGGTATGTTGCTTCATGGTCTAAGTTTCCCTCGCTGTCAATCTCACATGTCCTATTTTGATCTTATATTAGAGCTGCCTCTCAATTAGTCTGTATTTAGCCCAAGGCAATATACTACTCTGTGACATAAGAAAGTGTTCAAAATATTTTTAAGCTCTTAGGAATTCCTTTTTCCTTTAGCCAGATGGACATTGACATTGCCCAACTAAGATTTGCTTTGGGCTTCCTGAGCCTGGAAAAGTTTGTTCATAGCTTGTATTTTCTCAAGGCATGATAAATAGGCTGTAGTCTGCTCTACACATACCACACAGACTTACCTATCACAGAGAAGCTGCCATTTTAAAAAAAAACTTCATGTTCTAGGTTAGAGAGAAAATATTTGAATTCAAATCAGCAAATCAGCAACATCTCCAAGGTGGAATTTTTCAAATATAGTGGATTTTTAACATTAGAATTCCAGTTTGCTAGCCATGTGTCCTTGAGAATTTTGGAAAGTTGAACTCCAATGCTTCCTACAGTTTAGGGAAATGTAATGCCCACTTTCAAGGACTTAAGCCTACAGTAGAAAAGAGTTACAGCAATAGTCTTATTTATTTGTGTGCTCTGCTACTATATAACTAAGTGCCTTAAAGAGATGGCTAGTGCCTAATCCAGTCCCCTTTCATTGGTTTTCTTAAAGCAGAAAAAAAAAGGTTTCTAAGCCAATACCTTATAAGTTCTACCATTTCATTTTATCCTGGGTTTGTTGCATTTAAGTAAGGTATCTGGATTTTGTTAAATTGCTATTTTGAACTGGTAATCTTTTCTTTATCAATTTATTCCAATTGATACTTTAAAGTTTTTTAAACTTTTAATTAAAGATTCTTTAAATTAAAAAAATGATGCAGGTTTTGCTCCAAGTTTTTTTAAAAAACAGCCCTTTATGGTTTGTTTAATGTTTTTTGTAGTTCAGTTCCACTTTCATTCCTTTTTTGTAGATAGTCAGATGCCCTGACTATATTTTTTTAAAAAAATAGTTAACGTTAGTATGGTTGTTGTTGAATAAAGTGTTTTGTAAATTTGGCATGTGTATCATTCTGCAAAGAGACACAATTACAGGTATATTCTAAAAAGTATCATTGAAATTTTAATTTAAATTGGTTTTCATCGTTGAAAAAATGCTTGCAAATTTACAATTTGCAATTCTCTCTTTCTAAACTCTTAAGGTTCGTCCTTGCTTAGGTGTTCTATCAAGGCTGTTGTTTAGCAGTGACTCAGATGTATTAGCAGATGCTTGCTGGGCCCTCTCTTACCTTTCCGATGGACCGAATGATAAAATACAAGCGGTTATTGATTCTGGGGTCTGCAGAAGATTAGTAGAACTTCTGATGTAAGTCTCTTTAAATCAGATAATTATTTCACCAGCAGAGTGCTGCAGAAGATAGTAGAAGGCGTTAAATTAAATTAGTGTGTCAGATATATTTTCTTCATGCCGTATCAGTACTAGAAGTAAGCCTGCATGATAGTTGTCTTTCTTGCCTCTATTCTCTCCTGTGAGACAGCAGGAATTCCACAATTGGCAAATTCAAGATAGGCACAAGTATCCAGTTCAACTTATTTTTATCTATCAGTTTAATTTGTGCCTGTATTAAGTAGTACATAGATACAAGGAGTCTGCCAGCAAATGCAATACAAAATATTCCAGTGTAAAGGTCTAGTCAGGGAATGATAATTAATTCCATTTTAACATTTTGTGTTATTCTTCCACCACAAACACACACACACTCTCTCTCACCCACACAGGCAGACACACCTGAAGCAATATTTTCCATTTTCTCCCCACAGCATGGTTTGACTTTGTGCCAATGGAAGTGATTAAACTTTATTGAACAATTTAAGGAGATTCACTTGGTTTTCTTTTAGAGTTGATTTTATTGTTGATTTCTTTTTCTACTGTAGAGATCATACCCTTGGCCACATAAAAACATATTACTAAGAGCTCACTTGAATTATTTCAAGCAGGTAGACATTTTCCATTTCATGTTATTCAGTTTTATTATTTTCCCTTTCCATACAGCTGGTGCATTCGGTAGCATTCTGAAGGCACTGGTCACATTCCTTGTTGATTTTTTTCTTACAGATTTAGTGGAGGTATCCTTTACCTAAAAAAAATCTATAGGTTCTGAGGTTTCCCTCTTTCCCCCCTCTTTTTTTAATTGAATAAAAAAGAAAGAAAAGAAGGAAAAGGCTTAAAAGAGAAATAAAATACATATAGGGTAAATATTCTCATATATACATAAATAGAGTTATATCGTATAGACAAGCCATAATTCAGTAGTCCTCACCGCTAATCTATCAATTAGCTAATCCATCAATTCAGACTACTAAATAGTTGGAATCATATGTCTCTCCGGAGTTGAATGCTAAGCCTTTTGGCTATACGTATATAAAAAAACCATTTTTTTCCAGATATTCACTTTTATATGATAAAAACAAACTTCAAAAGAAAGTAAACATCTGAAAATATTAAGTTTCAAAGTTGAGTTAAGGCATATAATTTATTTCCAAAAAGAAACAATATGTTTAAATAATTAATTTCACTCTATCACTAATAACAAACGCAGTGACCTACCCCCCGAGATAAGAACGATGACAGACCTGCGCCTCTTCCGCCGGGCCGTGAAGACACACTTATTTAAAGCGGCCGGCCTCGGATAATTTCCTCACAATCTCCTCGCTTGGGTTTTTAATAGGGTTTTTAAGATAATTTATGGGTTGAATTTTAGTGTGGGTTTTAACGGGGATCAGTCATGCTAATTTTATTTTATTTTAACAGTATTTTTAAATTTTGTATTTATGTTTTTAATATTGACTGGAAACCGTCCTGAGTCCTGCAAAGGAAAAGGGCGGTCTAAAAATCGAAATAAATAAATAAGTGAGCTCATTTCTAAAATATTACATCTTGTTGAAAAAGATATAACATAAACATTTTTTATTTTTGTTTAACATCAAAAGAAAAGAAAAACATTCATACGTGAAATTATATTGTGTATATGAATTTTGAAAAATGCATATATAAAATTTCAAAAAAGCTTTAAAAAGATATATATATATTTCAGTTCAGAAGAAGTGCTTTATGTAATATATGAGCACAGCATTTCTCTGCATTTAATTAAAGCAGCCCAGCTTTTTTTCAAATTCTATACCACTGTTTTAAAAAGTCAGTTATATATTAAGTCCTGTCTCTTCAATATTAGCATAGTATCCCCAAACCAATATGAACTTTTAAAGCAAGTGATTGTATCAGGAAGAGTACATCTTATCTTTCTATCTTTAAAATACTTCAACAATTCTGTTGTTTAGGCACAATGACTACAAGGTTGTGTCGCCTGCATTAAGAGCAGTGGGAAATATTGTGACTGGTGATGATATTCAAACTCAGGTAAGCTGATTTTTAAACTTATTTCAGTGATCTTTCTGAAAGATACAATAGAATCTTATCACCTGAACTTATCAGGTATAGGCGATATCATAGCTTTATTCAGGCATTTACCCAAATGCTAAGAAAGTTCTTAGTGCATGGAGTCCAGTTCCCCCCTCCTCTCCAGTCTCTGTCCACCTATGAAGTCTGAAAGGAAACATTACTTGTAATCCCTTGGAAGCAATTGAAGATTCCCATGTAATCTGGAATTTTAGTTGGGTTGTTCTAACAGGTCTGCACAAACTCAAGCACATACACATATCTCTGCCTGATTATGTAGAGGTTGAAAAGAACAAGAACAGGACTATATGGACAAGTCCATTCTCCTATTTTGAACTGTTTTCAACTTTGATTCCAGCATTTGTGCTATCCAGGTTTGTATATCATAGAAGAGGAATATTTCTCTGTCTGAAAGCTTTGTTTTGAAATAAGTCCTTCAAATAGCGGAGATGTTTACAATGAAGTAATACTTCCCTGCTTTGCTGACTTTGAAACTAAAGGAGAGGCAATGAACTGATACAATGAAGACCAGTTTGAAAGAAATAGGTTGAGATAGTTTGGTCCAGGGGTGAAATCCAGCAGGTCCTGAAAGGTTCTGGAGAACCAGTAGCAGAAATTTTGAGTAGTTCGGAGAATCGTCAAACCTCTGGCTGGCTCCAGAGTGTAGTGGGAATGGAGATTTGCAGTATCCCTTTCCTGCCATGCGCACCAAGCCACGCCCACAGAACCGGTAGTAAAAAAAATTGGATTTCACCACTGGCTTGGTCATATAGAGAGAATGGGTGAGGACTGAATATGTGGAGGAAGAATGTGGATTGGACTTTCTTAAGGAAACTGATGGACACTGTGTGTAATAAACTTACTATTTTTGATTAGAAGACAACTGTTAAGCGATGTTGTAGTTCAATTTGTACAGAAACCTTCTGAACAACGAGTTCTGTGGAGATATTCACAAAAGAGCTATGACTTTGGGGAATGAGATACAACTGTTTTTTGTTTTCTAAAAATTTGATTTATATGCCGCCCTTCTCCGAAGACTCAGG
>JANHFK010006200.1:30066-40799 GCA_036250565.1 Sibynophis collaris
CGTGGATTTTGGCGATCGTGAAGATACATCCGAAGAACCAAATCTTCCTTTCTTATGTATAGCACTGGGTGATGTATGATGTATAATGTATAATGTCAAAAAAATTCAATAAATTTTATTTTAAAAAAAAGAAAAAGAAAAGGGACAGCTGAGACTGAAATACAGTAGGATATTATCATGTCAGGTATCTAGCATAAAAGGCAAAGGGCTATAGAGAAGTACAACTTTTTCCCACCTCCAACATAGCAGCAACTTGTGCTTTGTCCATAAGAGGGCAGCGTTCAATAAATCTTGCAGTTCTTTTCTGCTACAGTCCTTCACTTTTGGGTTGTAGAGAGCAGATCATGTTTTGGTTTTCTTACATCTGAAGACATTAATAAAATTCCTTTTAAAAAGGAGCTTGCTATTAAATCTTGACCCATAAAAAGAGAACTATTGCTAGTAGCGGGTTCAGCTTGCACTTTTACTGGCTGCTGCAAGTTCACATGGGAGCTGGGACAGTTATTGGGGTGTGGGTAGCTATCCATTCACTGAAACGATGGCTATAGTGAGGAGGCCATTTGGAAAGAAATCCGTCAGGGAATGCGGCATCAAGAGAAGTACCCCAAACAGTAATGAATCTGCACAAACATTTTTGGGGTTGCGGGGGGGATTTGTGAACAAACTACAACCCATTCTCTTCTTACAATTTAAATCTTCTGCTATAGCTCGTTTTTCTACTGTGAAAAAGACCAAAAAAAATCCCATTGTTGACCCATTGGACATATAGCTCTTTATTGATCCTATGCTGTCCCCTTATGGCTCAATCAAATCCCTTGATCTTTCAAACATCTTGCTTGTAAAGAGACACCTATAGAACTCTTAACCACCGAGTTGCTCTGCAGAAATTTCCAATTTAATCTATTTTAAATCCTCAAAGAGATGGGGATGAAAAATAGATTTTTTTTTGAATTTCTATTAAAACAATACAGTTATTTGTTATTCATCCTCTCCTCTCCAGAGAAAAATATTCCAGATGAAGAAAAATTCAAATCTTTAAGGGGCATGTAATTATACTCTTTCTTTTAGAACGAGAAGTTTCTGTTCACAAAAAAATATCCATTCCAACATTGATGAAAGAATAGCCATTTTATTAAATGTGAGGGTCTGTTCTGAAACCACCATTCAGATTTCAGGTGGGTAAGCTTTCCACAGCAAATAGTTAACACTGAAGACTTGTGAAGTATTGGTAACAGCATTTACAAATATTTACAAGCATGTACATCCTAATGTTTCTGTGTCTGCATCTGTGTGTAGAGATAAATACAAACATACCCATGTATATGTACCGCACAAATATGTATACAGAGAGAGAGAGAGAGACGCCCTTTCAAAGGTGAAAAGAATATGCCACAGGTATTCACAGTGTAATCCTTTCCAAAAGTAAATCCCTTTGAGCTCCATCCATAAGATCACAAAGTTCTTCTCAACCGAAGTTATGTGAATTATTTTATAAATCTTAATCAGTATGTGTGTATGTATGTGTATTCTTGACAAAAAAGAGATGCATGGTTTTACACCAAGACTAATGGGTGTAAATCTGGCATCTGAAAAAGCCATGATAAATACCCTTCTTTGTTTCATTAGTGAGGTCATTAGTTCACCCTATTGTTAGATATATTAGGGCTACTGCTAAAGGAGATATCCCTCTGTTAATACACAATTCCAGCCATGTTAATATAAATTTGACAAGGAAATAGCCTAAGTATTTTAGTACGTGTCATCTGCAGATACTTTCCAATCACTTCTTAAATTACGGAATGACATAATTCGGATTAGATCAGCAATAATTTCCTGTTTTAATTGCATGAAACATAAATTCAGTATCTCCTGAGTCCTCCTGATTTTTATGCACAATAATGAAAATTCAGGAATAATTTCTATGCAACTCTGAGAGTACAGCACAGTGGAAAGAAGCAGAAAACAATATTGCTTATGGTACAATTTGTTCAGATCTTTGGAAAGACAGCCTTTAAGCTTGTGTTGGACACACAGTCCCATTACAACTTTAAAAGCAGTCTTGTTTATTTATACGCAGGGGTGAGAACGCGTCATTTCTCTGCTCATTTCAGAATTCAAGAGATCTCCTCCTTGCTTAGACATAGTCTTTATCTTCAGCACTCTCAATCCAAAGGAGAGCTAAGTTCACTTGAATTCATGAAATACTTGTACTTAACTCCATAATGTGTATGGGGATGGGGGGCCCAAGGAGAGTCCATTGAAGAAACATGCTCTGTAACATCACAAAAACATTTTACTCTTTTGCGCTCACAGCACAATTTCATGTGCAAGTACTGTACATAACAAGTGGACTTACGTTATGACATAATGATGTACATTTCATCACTTTGATAACATTTTGATTTGCAGATACCCCTAAGGATGAAGTCATTGCTGAAGTTCTGTTCAATGCTGTAGGAAGGTCCAAGCAAACATCAATGCAGCAGCAAAACTATCATATCATTGCTATCATATCATCATACTTTGTACTGGTGCACCTGAGTCAAAATTGGCTGCTGTTAGGATTCAATTTCCAACTTCTTTATAACAATCATTTCATAAAACAAAAGCCAGCTATATGATTTCTTCCCCTGCTCCAACATAAATTCCTCTTCTCTTTCATTAATCTGGTTTATGTGTCACACAAACTTGAGGTTGGACTCATTGTGGTTGTTGAAGTACCATTTACATGTTGTTTAAATAGTCTTTATGTACCTATTTTTTAAAATGAAAATAGTCTTATTTACAATAGGTGAATGCATGTTTCACATTCTGCTATGCCATAAACCATGATTTGCAGACCACAATAGCTGGTATACACACCACATTAAGCCACAATTACAATGGCTGAAATCACATATTGTCCTTAATAAAATGTGTGGACCCAAGGACTCTTTCCCTTAACCATGATCAAGTACAAGGATGAACAACCATGGCTACCAGACCATAAACAGACATTAGCGTTATTGAATGTAGCTTTCATTCTAATTCTAAAAGGCCTTCACAAGTCAAGGAAGCCACTTGGACCCTGGGCCAAAGTGATTTACCCTACATTTAGCAAAAGAGAGAGAAAGAAAAAAGAAATTCAGAAAAAGAGCAAGAGAGACCAAAGGAAAACGCAGTAAGCAAAGGGAAATCAGAATCATGGGATTCCCACTCTCCTTTGGCATTGTCTGTCTCTCCCACTTGCTTCATCCTGACCTTCAGGTCACAATATCCCTCCACAGGAAAAAGAAAGAAAACATGTTAGCTACCACTGATAGAGGCTAATTAGTTTTTCCCTTAGCCCAGGATTACAATTCTATCTCAGGCTGAGCTTTTTGACTTCTGATTTCAAATCCTTGGTAAGATAGGAATGACAGTTAGGCAAACGGGAGAAGAAACAATCATAGGAAGTCAACATCATGTCTGCAGAGACCTGCATCTCTTGTGTGTTGATAGATACTTAAGGGTTGATCAAATGACCTTATCCTGAAATTATATTTCCAGAACACCTCCCCCTTCCCCCCCCCACACACACTTCCAATCTCCCTTCATATGCTAGAGAGCCTTCTCCTTGGTATTGTGGGGCCCACTGTGTTTTTGATGTGGACTTCCCCTCTCACTTCTCTGGGCCCTGAGGCCTGCAAATGGCAACTACCATTCAGCCAGTTTTTCTCACCCTTAACTTTACAACAAGCATCTGTGCTAGTAACTGGAGGGGTCCCACTCTTAGAGTCCAGAGAACTTTGATTGACACTGATACTCCCTGCACTCTTGGAAGAGTAATTGTACAGCATTTTAAGGAAGGCGGATTTAGTATTCGCTTCTTGCTTATACAGGATGATGTAGCATTTGGGGAAGAATGTACAGCACAAGATTCCATAGTTAGATATTAAAATGACAATGATTTCAACTGCGGGCAAGTACTTGCCAAAAGTGGTTGTGTAGACAGGGATGAATATAATCCATGCAATGAAATAGATGAGCATGCCAAAGGTAATGAATTTTGCCTCGTTGTAGTTTTCAGGGAGTTTCCTGCCTTTAAAAGCACAGATAAAGCAGATGAATGCGAGGAGGGCAATGTATCCTAACATGATGCCGAGGGCCACCCCTGAACCTTCATTGCATTCCAGGATGATAACTCTCCGGATGGAGAAGTTCTCCTGCACGAAAGGACTTCTCACAGTGATCCAGACCGAACAAATCAAGATCTGAATCCCCGTGCAAAAAGACACTATGGGGATGGGCCTGTAGAGGCCCTTCAGCCATTTTTGTAACTTGGGATCGAAACTGAAAGCCAGCAAGATTTTCAGGGACTTAATCAAAATACATGAAATGCAGAGGGCAAAGCTAATGCCAAAGAGAGCCTGTCTTAGTTTGCATTTATATGCTTTGGGCTGGCCAATGAACAAGCTTGTGCTAACAAAAGCCAGGAAGTGACAGAGGAGTATAACGTAGCATACAGTTAGGCCACCTGATGCCTTTACGACAGGAGTGTCCACATTTCGAGTAAATATTATGAAAATGGCACAAATCAACACAATTCCAAGGGCAGAGAGCACCACTAACAAAACAGCAAACCAGTCATTCCAGTTGAGGTATTGAACCATCTTCCTGTAGCAGGTTGAACTGTTCACTGGGGCCCAGTGAGTTCTGTTGTTGCATAAAATGCAGTAATCCATATCTACGCATAGAAAAAAAATGAAAATATCACCTATCATTTCCCTTAAGTTGTCGAAAGTTTAGAAATGCCTCAACTTGGTTCGTTAGAATGAATTATTTTTGTTTATAATTTGAGAGATATTTGGTCTGACCAAAGTCTAGGCACAACTTTAGGGAATAAGAATGGAAAAAAAACATTCTGAGCAGCATATTAGAATAGCTTTCTAAGCTATTTCAAATCAACCATCAGTGCCATCTGCAGTAAATTTCAATGTTACTGAAATGAAGATGTCCACTCAGTGACAGTATCTTCGAATGCTGCTATAACTTACTTGCATCCTGACAACTGAGCATTTGTAGGATGCCACGACATATACTGATTATCATATCTCTCCATCCCACACTTCAGAGATTCATGTCTGCCATATCTAATGGAAAAGGAAGGAGCATGGGGGCTCGTTTGATTAGGATGCTGGGTTGGAGGTTAGCAAGCCCACATTTGAGACCCAAGTGCTGCTGTATAACAGGGTGAGGTCCTGTCCTTGCTCTAGCTGCTGCTGAGGACATAAAAAGAGTCCCCAAACTGGGTATTCCCCAGGCAACAGTGATGTCACTGTCTAATCCTTTCAACCTGGAAGCGCCTTTGTCAGGGGTGAAATCTATTTACCTTTCCTACCGGTTCAGAAGTGCATACTTGCTTAGCGAGCATGTGCGTCATCATCACATCCAATTTTTGACCTCCTGCGCATGCGCAGAAGGCTTTGTGCATTCACAGAGGGTTAAAAACCAAGAAGTAATGACGTCCAGGCGAGTGGGGTGGAGCTTCGCGCTGCCACTACTACCGGTTTGCCGAACCACATATCGCCGTCGTTACCGGCACACGCAAGCTGGCTACAACCGGCAGGATTTCACCACTGGCCTTGATACTTCTGACACAAATGTGATGTGAATGGAGAAGGGAGAAAGAGATTTCCCCCCCTTCCAGTTCTCAGTGGCAGATACAGATGGATCCCTTCTCATGTTTATCACGGTCACATGAGAAATCCATAAACAGAAGTTAAATATGCAGGCCAACTGCCCGGCTGTATCTTTCAAGACTCTTCCCGTGAAATGTTTATCAACAGATCTCTTGTTTCAGGAGATGACCCACACACCCTCCTTCTACATTACTCTATGTGGTCCTTATAACAATCCTACATATATTCCCAGTTGCACAATTTCTATAGAGAGGTCCCCAACACTACCAATCAGATGGTTTTCTGTTTCATATTTTTCTGCTAATTTGTGTTGTGCGTGGGTGCAGGTGAATGAGGCAGAGCAATAAAAAGCCTTTTCATAAAGGACTAGGGGAATAAAACCCATCTATTATTGTTTTTCTGAAAGGGCTTCTTTAAAAAAACCCACACCATACAAATGTTCCATCCTTCAACAAATTTAACCTTGAGGCTTCTCACCTGTTTGGTTTGTATAGTAGTTTTCAGGGCAACTGATGCACTCGTAACAGCAGGTATGTGGACTTGCGGAAACTTTCTTCACTTGTCCTGGTCTGCATTTCCTAGAGCATTTGGACTGGACATTCTGCAAGAACAAAAACACCAGGAAGAAAAGAAAAAGAAAAGCAGTAATGATAATAAATTATTAACTAACTCGTCTTCATTGTAAATTTACCAGGAACATTATTCTGTAATATGACCCTTATTGTAAATAATCCAAATCCAGGGTGGACTATCTCTGTCAAATTTGTATTATTCCAATCCTAAATATTTAGGAACCCTGGTGGTGCAGTGGTTAGAATGCAGTATTGCAGGCTAATTCAGCTCATTGCCAGGAGTTCGATCCTTATCCGCTCAAGGTTGACTCAGCCTTCCATCCTTCCGAGGTGGGTAAAATATGGATCCAGATTGTTGGGGGCAATATGCTGACTCTGTAAACTGCTTAGAGAGGGCTGTAAAGCACTATGAAGTTATATATAAGTCTAAATGCTATTGTTATGGCTGATGCCCACACACTGTGGTGGAAGTAATTTGCCTATGTGCCATCCATGACAGACAATGCCATTGAATGGCCATGCTGAAATTTCATACTGCCATAGACTTGTAAAGCATGTTGTGGAGCTCCTCCCTTGCTCTCTTCTATTTTCTTACAAATAGTCATCAATATATGTCTGGTTGCTTAGCAATGAACCCCCACAAAAGCTACTTATGACCTATTTCTGGAGTTTTGATGGCTGCATACATTTCTGTATTATACATGACTGTATGTTGGGCATTTAGCATCCAGCTCACCTTTACTATTGGTGGCATCATTCCATGGTCATGTAACCACAATTTACTATTGTTTTTGCTGGTTTGTAGCCTTTCTGGCCAGTTTCCAGCAATACAGCACTGGAAACAAGTCATAAAACCAGATCCAATCACATGAGTAACTTGACCTAGGACCATCATGACTTACAATGAAAATTCCATTATGATCATAAGTCAAAGACTATCTGTACTTCAAATGATAGACACCTGTTTGCTACTCTGAAAACCATCAATGATTGTTCAGAGTTGGGTCTGATAATATTTTCAAACTAGTGGACATACATTTGGAACGTAGGGACATATTCTGAAGGCTCTTCATGAAGTGATTGCTACTGCAGGGAACTAATTTTCTAAATTGATGTCATGAAGTGGGCCACATCAGGCCCTAAGCCCCAATTGACAAATTTGAGAAACCGTGAAGTTCCTTTAGCACCGTACAATTCTCTCGACAATCTGTTGTATCTTTCTTTTTTCCTACTTGGATGAAAATGGTGTGAATATATTTCTAATCAAAGCACTGGGCAATTACCTTCTAAGCAATGAAACTTTTTTGGATGACAATTCTATGATGTTTAGAGGCAGTCCTGTAAGGAGTGATTACATCCAAGGCTGGCACTTTGTAGCATGCCAAGTTCCCATTTAATTTCTTTTTAAGTAAAAAATAACTTAAACAATTAGGTAAAGGTAGTTGGGGCAAAAAACTTGAGGGGAATAAGGGGTTGTTGATGGGCCCACTAGTTATGTGAGTGAAAAGCTCTGAATGCACTATTGCATGAAAAGCACTATTTATTTATTAATAGCGTATTTACTATGTTCATTTTATGTTCACTGGGCTGTTTACAGAAAAAGAGAGTACATTTATAAGAATAAATGCACAAAATAAAATTAAAATTATCAACAAATTATCAACAAATTTAAATTTCAGGAAGTATGGTAGTGGTATTTTCTTTCTTTAAAAAAACAAACAAACCATATATTGCTGGATATTAATAAGACCGAAAAACTTGAGAATTTTTTGTTTAAATGACCAGGAGTGGAATTGACCAATATCTGGGAGTTGAAACAACACATGCATCAGATAAGACTTTTCACAATAAGATACCACCAATAAGAAGATGCTGTAGTGGCAAAGAAAAGGCTTCCAGCACATTTTAACACCACTGGCCTATACCACTTATTTAATCTGAATCTAAATTTAAATTCCATTTATTTAATCTGGGTCCTGCTCAAAGGTTTTTATTAACTGAGAATGGAAGCATGTGAAAAGACTGACTGCTATATGTGGTATAAAGTCTTAGATGAAACTGATCCTTTGTATCTGTGGGTGCGATGTGGTGCATCTGCAACCTTGGTGGCCCTGGTGGATCAATAGAGAATTGATAGGGACATCACCGCCTTTTGTTTTTCTTGGAGCCTTCATTGTCCTTCAGTACTGTTGACTATCATATCTTCCAGGTGACCAGCTGAGGTAGGACTATGAAGCATAAGATTACAATAGCTCCATTCCTTTTTAAATAGACCTAAGTGGACAGTGATGCTGTGGCACCCTTAAATATGGACCAGTCTTTGAGATTCCCCAGAAATCTTGCCAGCTGGGCTAATATGTCAATAGCTTTATTTGGAGTTTCTTTCAATTAGTTCTAGTGAGGGAATAGAAATCTTCAGGAGATCTTTGGAGAGAATTTATAGAAGGCCAGCTGAGACCCAGAGGCCATAAGAGGGGGACCCATATTATCATAATGGAGTTGCGACAACAATGTTAAAAGGAATTGCATTCTCTTCAAAGGGCCATGTGTACAACCTGAATTTCTCTAGTTACCAGAAGACTATTAGTGTCACCTTTTACTGATTCACTTGCTATATTCCTCTCTGGAAAAGAACTTTGCTCTCAACTGTGCCCTGACATTAGACCATTGTTTAACTTTCTTTTTTTCAAGGTCACTAGGGTATTCTCAGTTGCTCTTCTGGGCAAAGGCAATAAAAATATATTACACCTATTACTCAAAAGATTGAGGAAAAGTTAGAATTTAGCTCCTGCTCTGGTGTTGATCTTTTAATCCATAAATGCCTTCTGAATCTTATTTGAAGAAATGCATGCACCTCTTGGATCTTCACAGAAACCTAATTCATGTACAATCTATTAAGTTGTTGGCCAAAAGAAAAAGAGCGTCATCATTACAGAATATCTTCTCATGGAATGGAAATATTACACTTTCTCCAGATATCTGTAAAAGGACTATCACAATCTATATGTGTTTTCTTAAAATAATGAATGCCTAGTTTTGTTTTCCAATTTAGAATTTCTACTACAATTGTTACATTTGGTTTCTTTATGCTGCTATTTCAAATAATTGCCTTATTAAAATGTGTTAATGTGTTATTATTATAAAATTATTGTAAAACTTTGTGGTAAGGAGATTTTGTCCTTGAAATATTTCATATTTCAAAGGAAGGCATAAAGGTACTCTCATCCCACTTGTATCTCTGGCAAACAAGTTGTAGAACTGTTTCAAAAACCTGTTTGACCAGAGGTGACAATGGGGAAAAATAAATATTTATTTTATGTTTTAATGACAGGAATTTAGGGCTCTACAGCCCCTCACATTTGAAGGTGAAAAGGTGCTTCAGAGGGTTTGGGAGTGACAATGAAACACTTCTCTTTAACTCCTTAAAGCAGCTTTTTGACTTACAAGGATAATCAGTCTATAGTCTTCTAGATATTTTGAAGTACAATTTATACTACCGTGTTTCCCCGAAAATAAGATACTGCCTTATATTTTTTTGACCCCTGAAATAAGCGCTTGGCCTTATTGTGCACTCAAAAGCCCGAATGGGCTTAGTATCAGGGGATGTCTTATTTTAGGGGAAACGGTACTGTAGCTGTTACCAAATGAGATTTATGGACAAATATTCTAAATGTCTGGATGGGATCCAGGTGGCTGATGCATAATCCATTAATCCAACATTTCCTGCATTTTTCTTTCCCCATTTAGTGGCAAACCAAAGCATGGATCCAAGTCTATATAACTCTCCTGTAGAGATATATCCATGTGTATTTCAATCCCATTGTTTTTCCAAGGAGCCTTCAGATACCTTTAGATTCATGAATTCAATTTCATCTTCTTTATCTGCAAAGATGAAGTCATCTTTCTCCAGGTCATACTCTCCCATGTTGGTAATCACCACTCTTCCATCAATTTCCTTCCAGAGCAGGACATCATATCCTGTGATAATGTCTCCTTGAGAGTCAAAATAGACCTCCCGTTCATTATCAGTGAACTTTATCTCTTTAAGTATTTCGAGCAACTGCAATAATGAAAACAAGGAATGATGAAAAACAATATTGCTTAAGGAAGGCAAACACTAGATAATAGCAACTAATAGCATTACATACTTCAGGATTGTGTTAACTATAGATTATGAAGAAATGTTTATTGAAACCATCTAAGCAAGGAAAGTAGGTGGGCAATTAAAATTTGAAGAAAGGATCATGGAATGAAATAAAAATAAAGGAATTTTTTCCTGATTACTTTTTTTCAGAAGGCAGTTTATCAACTTGAGCTCATCTCTAAAATAAAATTATTTGTTTTATTTGCTAAAATAAAAATAAAATATTAACTTAATCTTATTTCCCTTGGAAACAAATAAACTATTAATAATATTACTAAGCTTATTGGTGGCGCAGTTTTGGAAGAAAGAAGAATTGCCAACAATAGATCAATGGATTTTAAAAGTTATGAACTTATC
>JANHFK010006201.1:6524-17521 GCA_036250565.1 Sibynophis collaris
TCCCTCCTTCCTTCCTTCCTTCCTTCCTTCCTTCCTTCCTTCCTTCCTTCCTTCCTTTCTTTCTTTCTTTCTTTCCCCAGCCCAGGATCCTTCAGGTGACTGACAGGAATTCCACAAGTAGGGAAGTCAAGAGTTCCTATTCATGTGCCTGTATGAGAAAATACAACCTGGCTTCAAAAACAATGTGTTCATCTTTGTTTAATCCGTATGGCAGTGCTGCAAATGGCCATAGCAGCCATTCGCTTTTGGATGTTTTCTCAATATTGGGTAGGGTGGTTTTTCTATACAGTACTTTGATATGTTGACGTGTCATTCAATATCAGTTTGGCAGGACGGTTATGAAAAATAAAAACTGTACATTCAATCAATCTTCAGCAATCAATAGAAATAGAATGAGATGTGAATGGGCATTTGCACTGTGGGATGCAGCAAGTATATTCAAAGCTTTTTGGGAACAATCTTGAAAAGTAGTGGCGGTAGATAATCTTCCAGGCGAAGCTTGATTTGCCATTGACTTGGGGGAGGGGGAGTTTTGTTATGGTCTCTTTCACGTTCTGAACACATTTGCCTCCACTGATTGTACCTTTCTCTGGGTCAGCTGGGCGCTGGGACTTTTCTACAGTAATAACAAACTGGAATGTAGTGGTGCTTCTTTGTTTTACAGGAGTATCTTGGCATCAGTAAGCAGCTTATGGGTTCAGTCTAGTAAGTTTTGTGTCAGATGCATGAAGTATTCTGTGCCCCTTAACAGTAACAGAGTTGGAAGGGATCTTGGAGGTCATCTAGTCCAACCCCGTACTTAAGCAGGAGACCTATACTAGGGATTTGAACCGCCGAACTGCCGACCTTTCTGATCGACAAGCTCAGCATCTTAGCTTACTGAGCCATCTTTAGCCAGGTTAAACCCTTAACAAAGAGACTTCTTTGGCCCATGTTTATAATGCAAGCATAGTGATTTAAAAAAAAAAATCTGTTGAATTCTGTTGAAATATACCGTTCATATGAAATGTAATCTTGGAAATCTTAACACAGTCTTGTGTACGTTTATGTGAAGTTTTGTGTACGTGAAAATGTGAAGATAGATGGGAAAAAAACAGCACTATTCTTTTTCCATCTATCTTCACAATTTGACCCAGGCAAGAAAAGCATTCGGTCCCTACAGTCTGTTCATTCTAAGAGCAGATGTTTTTCCCTACATCCACTTTGTCTCGACATGCCCTCCTCAGAGACGCTGAAGTTTCCATTACTGAATGACTTAAACCTCCATTATGTTTGCTTTCCTCAGACCTTAAATGCCCCCTCTCTTTTTTGTGAGATTTGCTCAAACAATTAAGTTTGAGTAGACTAATGGGAACACTATTGGCCCCTTCCAGCATACTCAAAATGGGAAAAGTATGTTGCATTTCCTGTGTGCCTGTCTTCTGCGTCTTCTCTGAAAGGGATAATTTTGTTTGTACAGCACACCTTATTCTACTTGCAGTACAAACCAGATGTACAAAAAATAGTACTTGGCAGTATAATTTGTTGGTGCTGTGTAGGTGCAGAAAATAACTTAACTCTTGGCATCCTGTAACTTTGAAATGAAAGAGCTGCCACTCTTTCACCACTACGATTTTCCTCTCAAAAAATATAAAAATAGGAGGCGTGAGTACTAGATATGTTTGCTACCTTCACTTATAAGACTTTTACCCCACCTGTTTATATGTAACAAAACAATGACCTTATGAAAGTCACTTCTTTCTATTCCCTCATGTTCTGAAATATATTTCATAGTTTTAACTTGCAATGATAGAAATGCTAAAATGGTGTTTCCTTTTTAGGCTATAAGTTAAAGAAATAGTAATAGTAAATATGTCATTTTCTATCTTGGCCATGGTCAGTCAGAGAAAAATAAATATATTATGGCCCATTTGTGGCTAATGCTGTACAGCTAGAGGTCTGGATATAGTATTGATTATTGTTTGAGTGTCTGGAGATCTGGAACATTCTAATCACTTACAGAGTGCTTGATAGCAAAATAGAATAATACGATTTGGATTCCACCCAATGAAATAGCATCTGAAATACATACTGTGGCCAAATTTTAATTATTTTTTTTCTTTTAAATCTGATACAGTGGCTAGGATGGATAGAGATTCAGTTTAACTGATTTACAGGTAGTTTTCAACTTATGACCACAATTGAGCCCAAAATTTATGTTGCTAAACGAGACAGTTATGTGAATTTTGCCCCATTTTACGATGTTTCTTGC
Source organism: Sibynophis collaris (assembly GCA_036250565.1). Lineage (NCBI taxonomy): Eukaryota > Metazoa > Chordata > Lepidosauria > Squamata > Sibynophiidae > Sibynophis > Sibynophis collaris. The sequence continues at coordinate 8,776 of JANHFK010006201.1, forward strand.
CATACTTGTTAAGTGAATCCCCACAGTTGTTAAGTTAGGGACCATTGTTAAGTGAATCTGGCTTCCTCGTTGACTTTAGTTGTCAGAGGATTGCAAAAAGTGATCATGTGACCCCAGAACACAGCATAAATACATGCCAGTTGCCAAGCATCCAAATTTTGATCATGTGACTGAAGGGATGCTGTAACGGTTGTGTAAGAACCATTCATAAGTCACTTTTTTCACAGCTGTTATAACGATCATTAAATGAACGGTTGTAATTTGAGGACTACATATACTGGTAGTTTTGGCTATGTAGGTGTAGCAGAAACTTGGGCATGGATTCACCAGTATATATTAAATTTGCTTTGAAAAATGTATCTTTCTGACTCAAGCAAATTATGTGAATATTTTTGAGTAGCTAATGTCATTATATTCAAATGTAGAAGTTTATTTAATTCCACATTTGAATAAAATACTATATTTGAAGAGTTTAAATACCCTTTGTTACTCAACACCACAGTAACTATACACACACACACACACACCAGGGGAGAGAAGCCTCTATTCTTCTGGCCTTTTGAAAAGGCAGTAAAATGGGACTCTACAGCCTCAGGTGGGGAATGCAAAGCAGCACACAACCAAGGGGCTGGTTAGCGTCCTCTCCCTCTGCCTTTTTAACTAATTTCTAACAAATTTTAATCATCCTTGCCACTTTTTAAATTCTAAATTTTTAATTTTTATATACTGTTTTTATATTTTAACATTTTATTGTGCGTTACCCAAAGTCCCTAACTTCCACAGGGAGATAGGTAGTTCAAAACTGCAAAAAACAAAGATTCTCTGCTGACGAAGATCTTGGATTCTCTGAATGAAGAAATGGAAGGAATGGACTGAGCCAAATAAAAAGCCACCCTGATCTATAACATGGCGAAACTAAGATCAAACACCACTGTAATCCTGAAGTTGGACTAAAGTGTCAGGCTTGGAAGCTGTTTTGGGCATTGGGCCTGCCACAGTTAGTGCTGTGGGAAACTGGGAGGGGGGATTGTAAGGAGCTGAGGAGATAGTCACAATAGCATTCCTTTCTCCGAGGTCAAGGTCACTCTACCCTGCATCTGAAGGGGTGTGGCTGGGAGGCATGTCCAGTTGGGATGGTGCAATGATTGGACCATGTGATGGACATGTGGGTGCAGGGGAAGGGACTTGGACTTTCTTTTTGGAGTATATAATCACTGTCTTCTATTTTTTTTAACTTAAATAACAACTCCTGTTTCATTTCTAGTGAAAGTTATTTTCTTTTCTACCCCATGCAGGGGTAAATTTGAATGTTTTTCTCTAAAGGCATTATTTATTGAACTGACTGGCTTAGTCATAAATTTGATAATGATTGTTTTTTGCACTTCTTTAAAAGTGTTGTTTTATTTATTAAACAAATTTATATAGCCACCCACTCATGCACAGCATATTGCTATGTAGATTTATAGAGAAGCTACTGTAATTCCTGAAACAGTTATACTTTAAATATTACATTTTGCTGAAGAACTATCTTCTTGAATACACGAGACAGTAGCGTGGCAACATAAATTCTGTTGATATTCATAAAACATATAGCAGCTTCTGCGATTATATGGTGGTACTTCTTCTGACATCCCAAATTTCTCAATTCTTTTTTGAAAAATAATCTGCATTGAGGATGAATAATATTTGCAATCCTTGTTTTACGCTGTGATTTTTGTTGCAAAATAGAAGCAGTTCTGTCATTTATCAATTTCACATGTTTGGGTTATTTCTAAAATCCTGATAATTCGGCACTTCGTATTTTTGTGATATTTCTAAAAGTTTCAAAGCCTTTATTGTCATTGTACATCATGCATACAACTAAATTGGTTTAGCCTCTACTGGTGCAGTCCATACAAGAATACAAGACAACATGAATAATATAAAGAATAATCCTTATACTAAAAATCTTAAAACCATTTTAGATTCAATCAGATGAATGTGGGCATGTGTTAATGTCTGCCAGCTTATGGTAGAAACCAACAGCTTCTAGCTCTTTTAGGCTTGTATTTCAGTGTTTTGCAGTTTAAGTCTTAAGCTGCAGCATTTTCAAAACCTTTCATGTTCTTCTCAGATTGTTTGGATAGTGATAAACATGCCTATATATTGTTTGTTCATAGAGATGCAGAAGATGCCGTTTACAGAAGGAATGGTTATGATTATGGCCAGTGTCGTCTCCGTGTTGAGTTTCCTAAACCTTCCAGAGGTCGGGGTGGAGGCTTTGGTGGGGGGCCTCGTGGGAGGAATGGCCCTCCTTCACGACGATCTGAATTTCGAGTCCTTGTTTCAGGTATGTTCCCTTCTAAACTTCATATTGACTGGAATCCCTCCGATGCAACCTCCAGTTGTAATGGAGAGAAGATTACCTTATTATCACCATATTATATGGTTTCTTTCTTAATACGGAACCTGTCCCTGTGGAGGAGCTTTTTAGAACTGCAAAAGGACACTATACTTTTCTGATTCAATCCATGGAGGAAGTCTTGCTTATGGATTCATCCTGGTGAATGAATGGTGAGCAAAAACATCTCCAGCTGGAGGCAAGAGTGAACTCTTGGATTCAAAAAGTGGTCACAATATGGGCGGGCAAAGGGAAGGAAGAAAAAATAGGGATTAGTTTTATAGTGTTTATGGCAGAAGTAACAGGCTTTAGATGGTGCTGTGCAACCAAAATATGTCTTATTAAAACCTGAGAAACAGCTGCACAATATTTGTGTCCTTTATGAAAGAAAATTAACCCAAAATTAGATCCCCTCTGTTCAGAGCTTTGTGGATTCCTGAAAACAACCTTGGTATACCTGGAGTAGGTGTCTGTGTCTAGTGAGTTGGGAGACAAATGAAAAAGTCCTAATCTCACTGGAAAGCAATGGAAGTATTTTGGAGGTTTTGCCATGGTGATCAAGTTTCTGAAGAAAATTCAGCACGCTGTGGCCAAACATATGGAATGGCCCACTTAATCCATTAAAATATTCCTAAAAACTAAAATAAAATGCCAAGAAATCTGCATGTTACTGTGGCATCATGGCTAGAAATAGGAGAATTCTCGGTGAGGAAATCGCTGAATGGCAATCGCTTCAATTTTGCAGCAGGACCTGGAGACGAAAAGGCTCAAGCTCAGGTGTACAGCTCCCACACAGAAGCCTGGGAGGGCAGGGAGGATACCTGGACTGGCTATTGTCTTGAAGGGAGAACCTGCCTTACTAGAGAGTGTTGTGAAGCATTCTTGAAAACTGCCAGGAAGCAGCATACTAGTTTCTTCAGACTATGCTGTGGAACAGGGAATTCACTTCCCTTTATCTTTCTTTATAGCACACTTGTGGATAGCCAACACAGGTATCCTTGCTTCGCTGCCCAAGGATAAGCTATTGGAATCTAAGGACCCAAACACTCTTAGAATGGGACCCTCATTCTTGGATGGGAATCTAATTTTGAGTACATGGAGTACATCTGTCCAGTCAGAGTTAGGGGTGATATTAAATTTACATTGGACAAGTAGGAGGATTCCTCTGACTACCTAGTACTTTTAATCCTAGACCTACCTAGGGGACTGCCTTGCTGACACGGAGGGCTCACACTTTGGAATGGAACCTGTTGCTGTTCTGTGGACCCTAAATGTAGTACTAACTCTGGAATAAACAGGAACTCTATGGAAATGGTGGATCACAGCCATGCCTGGCATAGCCTCAGCAACTAGTGACATCTCTTTACACAATCTCTTGTGTTTTGTGTTCACTGCTCAGGGCTTCCTCCGTCAGGCAGCTGGCAGGACCTGAAGGATCATATGCGTGAAGCTGGTGATGTATGTTATGCAGATGTTCAGAAAGATGGAATGGGGGTGGTTGAGTTTCTTCGCAAAGAAGATATGGAATATGCACTGCGTAAACTGGATGACACCAAATTCCGATCTCATGAGGTGGGTTCCTGCCTGTGGGTGAAGAGCATGTGTTGTGTGCCAGTCATGGAGGAAATACATTAACCTGTCCTTTTGTGATGCTCTCTCAAGAGGCTTCTGGGCACAGTCTAGCAGTAGTCTTGGAAACGGTGGCTTAAACTTTGTAAAATTAAGGGTTGCCAAGGCTATGTGAAACTTACCCCATGATGGTGTGGTTAAAAACACTGAAGCAGAAACTAGGTTTTGTGCTTTATCCCTGGAAAATGAGCATTTGGATTACTTGCTTTTAACATCCAAGCAAGTCAAGTTGATTTCATTTGTCATTCTCCCATTGACAGCCAGTGGGTGAACAAAGATGGCTATCAGCTGATTGTTTCAATAAGCTTAGCTTCCCTTCTATTGGCAAGCTGAAATGATATTTCCCAGAGGAGCAGCTGTGTAGCTTTATGGCTTACTTAATAGTAATCTTCCCCACCTGTGCTTGGATCTTCTTACTTAAGGTGGTTTGATACCTCTACTATAAACCAGGTTATTATTCTTGGGGCATTGCTACTTCACTTGCAACCACCTTCTTCTAGTGGCTGGCTTGATCTTCAACCACCCAGTCAATCACAGATGGAGGCTGCTTGTTATGGAATTTTCTTCAAGAATCTGAACTGCAGAAACAGAATTAAATTAAGATGGACTGGGTGAGAATTCACCAAGACCTTTCCTAACTGTGCTGAAGGACTTCACTAGCCTGCATCTCTCCCTCTGATAGCTTAACTTTGGAATCCGACATCATCGCCCTTCTTAGTTACAGGGGGACAAAACGTGTCTGTGTTGGCCTACAAAGCCTAGCTGTTCTGTCACAAGCCCTTTTTCTGCAGACCTGATGGGCCACATCTGAATTGGCCTACTTCAGCAATAGGATTTGATCTATTGAAAACTCTTCGGTCCTGAGCCACTCTGTGCATTGGTTTCTGGCCTTCATTTTTGGCCTTCATTTATTCATAACACTGACCACAAGGATGTTATGCCAATGTTTGGGTTTTCTCTGTTCTGAATTCCAGGGTGAAACAGCCTATATCAGAGTTTGTCCTGAAAGAAGCATCAGCTACAGCTACTCACGCTCCCGTTCTGGTTCAAGGAGTCGCGATTCTCCCTACCAAAGCAGGGGATCACCGCGCTACTCTTCGCCCTTTAGGCCATTCTGATTGCACCCAATAGGGACTTGTAACGATGTGAACTGAGCTTGTCATTTGTGCTCAGAGTTTACATTCCAAAATGGATGGATATAGTCTTTCGTAGGAACCTTTTTGGTTTTTTTTCCTTTCTATTCAAGAAAATCTTTTTTTTATGACAACTGTTTTTACTAGGGAAGTGTTGGTAATGAAGTATTATGAATCATTGCCACTTAAAATGCATTTTATTTGGAAAATGTAAAGTTGTTTTTGCTTTCCTTCTCAGTGAGGGAAAATGAGCTTGAAACTCATACATGTTCATAGTTTGCTGGTTGGGCTTTAAAGCAGCGATTGTTGGTGTTTCAAAATATATTCCAGTGTTTCTGTAACTCATAAATGAGTGGCTGTCTTTTTGTGCAGTCAGGGTAGAAAGTGGAGATAAAACAGATGACCCTGGTTTTTAAGTTGCTTTTTCTTATTGGGTTAAAGAAGCATTTAAAAAGATTTTGCTCTCTGCAGCTGTTCTACTATAACACCAGTGCAATTATTTTTACTGGATGTTTTGATATGTAATTTCACAAATAGTATCCAGGACAGATTTTATCAAGCCTAGAAGGGTTGAGAGAGCAGGTTTAATACAATTTCATTACTTAAAGGGAGGGGCTGAAAATTTGGAAAAAGTACTGGGGAGGGAGTGTTCTGTGCTTCTCACTAACTGCAAAATGTGACCAGTTTAACAATTTCTTGGAAGTTTTATGGAAGTCCCATCGTTAATTTTATCCATAAAATAAAATGGATTTCAGTGGTTTTGTGCGTAGTTAACTTGTATAATGAGGTGTTTTATTTGAATTCCGTGTCTGTAATTGTCCCCATATTAAGAGCTTAATAAGGAAAGATTCATTTTAGCCAGCTTGCAAGTTTAAAGAAAGTGCTGCCAATCTAGGCTTTGAGAATCATATTTTGAGACTTGGCTGAAGTGAGTGGCTGCGAAGATCTAGTCCCAGGTCTTCTATTGAATTAATACTTTACTGCATCATAATTAATAGCTGCAGTCATATGAAGAGTTAGTGGGAGAATAAAACTAATGGCATTTTGGTATAAAATGGATTAAGCTGCTTGTGTTGCATATGAAATACAATTTATGTACAATGATAAAATAATTATGTAGCAATATTTGGCTAGAAAAACACAAAGCAGTATATGGGCATTGCAAAATCCAATGTGGCATATTTGCCAGAAAGTCTCTGTGCTTTGCTTACTAAATAGTGGCTGGAGTTCAAAATGCACCAAGTTAAAAAAAAATGGCTTGATTGTGGCTTAGTGATTAGATACCCTGAATGTGGTTCGTCTGCATTTATTTTGTATCCTGCAGAATAGCATTAGATGCATTTTATTGAGGGGGGTGGTTCAAGACTTAAAGTGGTTTAAGACACCAATTTCTTTCTTTTAAAATAAAACTCTCTCCTGAATTGGACTCTTTTCTCTGCAAGGCTTAAATGCCTCCACCTGCTCCCCATAAAGCACAAAAAAATAGCTGCCCATTGTTAAGACTTTTAGATGCCATACTAACCATAAAATGCTGTCACTGGGCACAAAACAAATTGTATTTCTTAGGCATATGTAGAGAGGTTAGGTTAAATATTATCCTTCATCCAAAAAGGGCTACATTTCTGAAGCAACTCATTCCCATCTGGAAGACTGTCTCTAAAGACCAGGAACATTGTTCCTCGGTTAATTAAATCTAAATGCCACAGCATATCTTAATACACAATACCACACATCATCTTTTGCAATAATTAAAAGAAATTTCAAAGTATAAAAGCAATTGTGCTACATTTTATTCAGTTTTCCTGGAAAATATTTTGTGTTTCATGACCAAATAACACGGTAACAGTAATTTGAATTCATAAAGTGAATGTTTGAATTCAGTTTTGCAGAATGTTCTACCCTCGGCAGTAATACATGGTCCCTCTTTTGTGCTGGGATTTTGTTTTTTCCAAAGACAGAAGCACGTGTGTCACTTATTGACACTTTTTCTGATATTTCTAGTCCTGAACACTCCATTTTAAGGATCTGTGAATAAGATTTAATCAGTAGATCTTGGCATGTGCTAATGTCTGCCAGCTTATGGATTGGCAGTCAGTAGCTGATTTAGGATTGTATTTCAATAGTTTTATATTTAAGCTTTAAACCACAACAGTTTTGGATACTTTTCATGTTCCTCCTGGACTGACTGAGCAGTGCTAACCATGGTTATATGTTATTTGCTCACAGCGATTGTTTATGGAGGAATTGAAGTTATGGCCACTGTTGCCTCTATACTCAGTTTCCCAAACTTTTAGAGGGTAGGGCCTATAAACTTCCCCATTTCATGACTTGATCATAGTCTCTTCACAATTATGTGTTTCTTTTGGGGGAATTTGGTGACTGAGATTCGGTGATTAAAATATTTAACACTATAAAATGTACCAGTAAACTAGTACAAAATTTTAATATGACAAGAATTCTTGTATGGGGTTTAAAAGACGTTCTAGACATGTTCGCACACCATGTTTGTGTTAAATTTAGTGTCAGTGATATTCTTTCCTAATCCATACAGCGTATGTCTTTTTTTTTTTGCTAAGCAACACCAGTCATTTCAGTTCGTTTCTCCCCTCCCCCCCATTATATGATATAAACATTCTAGATGACAATGTACAATGTGTCTAAAAGCAATCAGTGATGGCATTTCAAGTCCGATCTTCTATTAAGAATCTTCTTTGTGAAGAAAAGTATTTCTCTCTTCTACCTTTGGCAGAGGAATGTTACCTAGTGCAAACAGAAATTGGCAGGAAAAAAAAAACTTCGATCGTTTTGGCAATTTCTATTAGAAATACAATTTGACTTGTTATATTATCCAATATATAATTCAACTACCAGTGCTATAAAGCTAAATCAGATGTATATTATTGATGAACAAAGAAAAGAGGACTTGTTTCCAAAGAAACAAGCTTCAATTGTGCTCCTAGTTGCAAAAATGAACTTCAAGGCAACACCTTACAAATTTTAGATGGAAAATGTCAGCTGTCAAGGATGTTCATGGCACAGTTCTTTGTGTTGCTTCCAACACAGTATCGATCAAATTATACTCTGTAGAATAACTGAAATTAAGCACGTGTAATATTGAATTCAATAATTTAGGCAGGTTCCGAAATCCAGAATGGCATTTCTTAGCAGAGATACAATAGACCCACCATTACTGCATCCAATATAATGAAACTTCTCTTGCATTCACACTGTGAAAAAACTCTACAACATGGATTTCCCTGCGTGCATCCTGCAAAAGGTTACCTGGTGGAGCTATGAAATATCCTTCAACTGTCTTTGCAGCCTTCTTCAGTATTTCCTCTGCACAATTCCCTTCCGAAATATTATCTTCCCTGAGGTAGAGATGCCTGAGGAACACAAATCATTCATCATCAGCCTGCTAGGAAACTTAGAAATATGGCAACTTTCTACAATGTTCTCTCCCTAAAAGCCAGGTGATATTACACGGCTTGCCAAGGCTAGACAGAGCAGTGGGTGCAAGTGGTCCCACTTTTCATCCGAATGGGGAATGATTCAGCAGTACCAATACGGTTGCCTTGCCACCCTGCAAGAACTGTCAGCTGCT
>JANHFK010006202.1:15014-30891 GCA_036250565.1 Sibynophis collaris
TATCAGTGATATGTTCTGACCTTATATAATATTTTTTTACTATAAACAAGGTCTTAATATTATAGGAAATGAAACAGAGTAACAGAGTCATGGCTGTTTAATTCCCAGTACATTTTAGCAAAGCCAGATTTCTGACCAACCTGTTTACATTATAATCTAACTCAGGATTAATTAAGAATATACACATTACAAAAGAAATGCAAATGGACATTGTCTTACCTGAACATCCTTTCTCGGCGCGCTGCTGGAGACTCCAAAAGCATGGGTTATTCCTCATCTATTTGCCAGAGACTGAGTGTAGCTCTATGAAATTTCTTGACCATGCCTTCTCTAGTCTGCTGATCTCACGAAGGCGTAGTCTAGAAGAAAACAGAAAATAGTCCCCTCCCGGGCCCTAATCAGGAAGCCTAAAGGGTGGGTTGGAGTCTCCAGCAGTGCGCCGAGAAAGGACGTTCAGGTAAGACAACGTCCATTCTCCAGCATGTTGGGTTCAAAAGCATGGGATATATCCAAGCAAGTGACACTAAGGGTGGGAGGCTGACTGATCCCGGTAGACAAGAGTGGAGGTGACCCTCTGCAGCACCCATTGTCCAAAGGACACCTCAGTTGAGGAAAACTGTCTACCCTATAATGGCGGATAAAAGGAGTCAACGAAGTCCAAGTGGCCGCACAACAGATGTCATTGACTGAAGCCTGTGTGGCCCAGGCAGCAGTGGTAGCTGCGCTCCTCATCAAGTGGGCCAAGACATGACAAGGAACAGGTTTATTCTGAAGGACACAGGCCTTCATGATGCAAGCCCTCAACCAGCGGCCGATGGTAGAAGAAAGCTTCCTGCCCATAGAAGATGGGAGGAATGACACAAACACAGCCTCTGTCTTGCGGAATGCAGCTGTTTGGGAAATGTACCTGCGGAGGGTCCTCCTAACATCGAAGGTGTGCCATTGGTGTTCTAACGAATGCTTTGGGTCCAGATAAAAATCCAGAAGAACCGACTCCTGGGAATGATGGTACAAGGAGTTAACCTTGGGCAGAAAGGAGGGATCCATCCGCAGGATGACTCTGTTGGCGTGAAAAATGCAAAGATCTACCCTCACAGACAGGGCAGCAATCTCCACACTCCTCCTGGCGGAGGTAATCGCCATCAGAAAGATGCCCTTAAGGATCAGAAAATAGAGAGAGAGGGGGGTCAATGATTCGAATGGAGGTAACATGAGAGCTTGAAGTATGAGGGAAAGATCCCATGTGGGGTATCGATGTACCACCGGGGGTCTGAGGTTAACAGCCCCAGTAAGAAAGCTATGAACACTTGGGTGTTGGGCAAGTGGATGGCCGCTATCTGTGGCAAGGACAGTTGCTAAGGCAGCTACCTGTCTTTTAAGGGTGTTAGGTGCTAAGCCCTTGTCTAGACCCAATTGCAAAACTCCAACACTTCTGGAACCAACACAGACGTCGGATCCAAGTGTCCCATGCGACAAAACCTGCAGAACGACCACCAAGTGGCATTGTATATCCTATTGGTGGATGCATGCCTAGAGGCCTGAATTGTGTGAATTACCCTCCGCGAGAGATTATCCTTTCTCAGGAGGATCCTCTCAAATGCCAGACGGTCAACTGGAGCCAATGCGGCTCCCTAGCTGAGAGAGATCTGGCTCTGGGGAATCCTCCAGGGAGGGGACATGGACAGGCTTACCAGGTCCCTGTACCACGGGCGTTGAGCCACTAGAAGCACCACTGCCCCCATTGCTATGATCTTGCATACCACCCTGGGAAGGAGTGGGAGGGGAGGAAAGGCATAAAGGAAGCCTTTGGGCTAAAGGCATCTCAGAGTGTTGCAATCTTCCGCGCCCTGGCATGGAAATTGGGCAAGGAATCTTGGTAGCTGGGCATTTTCATGGGTTGCAAAAAGGTCCATGACTGGGAGGCCAAATCTCTTTGTCAGCTCTTGAAATAAGTTGGGATGAAGACGCCACTCCATCTGATCTAACTGTGTCCTGCTCAACCAGCCCACCTGAATGTTGGTGGCTCCAGATATTGCTACGCCCTGAGAGAGAGCAGGTGACTCTCCGCCCAGACTAGCATCCTCTGGAACTTGGCCATGAGAAGCTTGGAGTGTGTGCCTCCCTCTCGATTGATATGTGCCTTTGTCATGACATTGTTCATGAGGACTAGCACATGTTGGCCTTCTAATGTCGATTGGAAATGCCGGTGAGCCAGGTGCACGGCCCTTAGCTCCAACCAGTTGATGTCATATTGAATGTCTGTGAGAGACCATTGTTCCTGAGCTACCTGCGAAAAGAGATGGACGCCCTAGCTGAACAGGCTCACATCCGTTGTCAGTGTGATGCGCCTGGGTTCTTGAAACAGACAGTTGCAATGGAAAGAGAAGTCCACCAGGGAAGGGAATGATAGACAGCTGGAGGTAAACGTACCTTGGTTGACGAGTTGCCTCGACCTGCCCTCTGGTATGGGAGGAGGAACCACTGCAGCCGGCGAGCATGCATTCAAGCCTAAGGGACTATGCCAATGCAGGAGATCATTTTGCCCAATAGCTGGGAGAGAAGGAGGAGTGGAATCAAGTGAAGGCCCAAAATTTGAGTCACAAGCGCTCAAAGGCTATCCTGGCGGTCTTGCGAAAGAAAGACCCGATTGGTATTGGAGTCTATCAGCGATCCCAGATGAAGAATGCGAGTCAAATGACTCTTCTGCAGGTTTTAGGAGAAGCCGTGCCGACTTAAAGTGTCCATCACCATCTGCAGATCTGTCCTGGACTGTGAAGGGGTGGATGACAAGATTAGAATGTCATCCAGGTAACAGAGAACCCTGATGGGAATCTGTCGTAGGGAAGCGGCCACCACTGCTAACATCTTGGTGAAAGACCTGGGAGCTGATAAGACGCCGAAGGGCATGGTCCAATATTGAAAATGATGGGATGCATAAGCGAAACGTAGGAAACGACAATGAAAAGGTTGAATCAGGATATGGAGGTAAGCCTCCTTCAGGTCTATTGAGGTCATTAGGTCCCCTTGATGAATGCAATTCATAATTGACCGTAGGGATTTCATCTTGAATCTGTGGTAGATCACGAGTTTGTTGAGTTGTTTGAAGACCAAAATTCCCTTTCAGTCCCCAGAACTCTTTGCTACCAGAAAGAGGGTCGAATAGAAGCCAGTATATTGGTCCACTAGGGGAACAGTTTCGATGGCACGAATGTCTAAGAGATGTTTCATCTCTGTGTCCATTAGCCCCCTCTTGACTGGATCCTGGGAGACCGGTCATAGAATAAAATGGTTGGGAGGGCTGGAGTGGAACTCCAATATGAGACCAAGGCTCACCGTTTGGAGAATCCAAGCATCTGTTGTGGTAGAATCCCATTGCTGGCGAAAATGCTTCCCAATGGGGAAATCGCTTCTGTAGTCACTTCCCACGATGGAAGGACCTGTTGCCTGCTCCTCAAAAGGGACGTCTCCCAGAAGTTTGTCTCCTACCCCTGTCTCTAAAGGTGGATCTGTCAGAGGGTCGATCGAAACTCTGGAGTAGGTTCTAGTAAAATAGGACCCGCTGGGTCTGGAGTCATTTTGAAAGGGCTGCCTCTGGTAGTAGGGGACGTATCTACGATCAGGTCTTCTATAAGAAGAAGAAGGCATTACCTTCTTCTTCTCCCTATTCTCAACCACCACCTGATCTAGTGAATTGCCAAAGAGGCGAGCCCCTGTAAAAGGTGCAAAAGCGAGTTTCCACTTTGACTTCATGTCCGCTCTCCAGTGGTATAGCCAAAGAAGGTGGTGAGAAGTAACATTAGAGGCCAAGGCTCTTGAAACAAACCTAGTTGCATCTAGAGATGCATCAGCAGAATATTCGGTGGCAGCGACCAGCTTATTGATACCCTGCCTCAATCTAGTGTCATCTGGTGGTAGCCTGTCTTGCAATTGTCGAAGACATATGAGAGTGGCTCTGTTAAAAAATGAGGTCGCCGTAGCAGCTCTAATAGCCCAGGCAGCCACCTGGTGGATCTTACGAAAGGAAGCCTCAGCCTTTTTATCATCTGATTTCAAGCCATCATTACTATCGGTGGAAAATAGGGAGGAAGACGTCAAGCTTGCTACTGGGGCATCAACAGCAAGAAACTGGATTAACTCCTCCAGGTCTGGGGCTGCGTAATAAATCTTTTTGTCATGACTGCTTGGAGCCACTAAAGCACTCGGTTGACCCCACTGGCGCTGAATTACTTCCGTAAATAATGTAGGACACAGAATATAATAGTGTTCCAGTGATGGTATCGTGAACAAGTTGTCAAGCTGGCCAGAAGCCCCACTGGGCTGGTCCACGGGTGGAGCAACAGTCCCTATATTGGTTGCAAGTTTTGCTTTGTAAAGCAGCGACTTAAACAGTACTGATCTGAACAGGCCTGTAAATGTGGGCTTCTTGGGAAGTATGCTATCATCCTCTGATAGTTCAGGATCACCTTCCACCTTGTCCTTCCCAAAAAATTCCTCACTATGGGTGGAACCCTGATGTGGCGGAGAAACAGGTAATTGCAGTAAATGGGGCTGAACTGGAGGTTGCCAAGTAGGATTCATAGGTGAAACCATACCCTCTGCTAGAGATCTGCAGCAAACCCTTTGGAAAGCGCTTCAGAAATGATAGCATTGATATCAAAGGGAATGTGGACATTGGGGCCCTCTCCAGCGCAAAGCCCAGCGGCCGTTGGGTGAAGGTGGCCTCTGGAGGTAATCTCCCAGTAAGCCCTTGAGGCTGGGAAGAAGAGGTGGTAGTGGCTAGGGGAGAATGGAGCTGGTCCCTAGCACTGGTATCAAGGCAAGTCTCCTCTTCAGGTGCCACCCCAGAATGGGGGTGCATGCAAACCCCAGAAAAAACTACCTCAGAAAGTGTAAGGGCTGGAGTCTCTGCAGGGAGGGCTTTTTGTGCCCTCTGAAACTGTTTCTCCAGGGCTTTATGTATCCTTTTGGCCTCCCTGTCCCCAATAGAGGCCTGTTTAGATGACACAGGAGTAGCCTGTCTATTTCTGCCTATAGTGTTTCTAGATTTGGATTTTGAAGTTGAAGGCTCCTGCAATGGCCTAGGGACTTTGGGCCTGCTCTGGGTCAGATGAAAACTCTGAATCTACCATCTAACCCCAGCGCAATATCCAGACCAGTGAGTTGCTGACTCCTGAAGACAGGTGTTAGGCAATGAGAAGTTTCTCTAGGAAATGATCCAGCACAGTAGACTGCAATCTCAAGAAAAAAATGCAGGATGAACCGTTGTAATTGATCCTCCAGGTGAGGACTGAATAGGTGAATAACAAAGTGCAGGGGTGGCACCTCAACCCCTGAAGCGCTGCTTCGCAGTAAAAGGCAGTCCACAATCCCTCTTTCTGCTCCCTGCTCTCTTTCTCCAACCGTCCTTGCTGCAGTCAATTTAAAATGAGGATTGAGGAAAAAAAACCTCTTCAAATGCCTCCACTGTTATACAGTTTAAAATGGCGTGCGCGCTTCACAAGCCCGCCAAAAGCGCCTCCGCGATGCAGCCAGCAATAAATAAAATGGTGCAAGCGTCTAAACACTCTCACTGCACCACAAAGCCTCACCAGAACGTCAGAGTGTGCCACGGGGTCCCGGGCAGAAACTCTGGAACCGCAATGTCACTGGGAGCTGTGAAATGGAGGCGGTTATGCTGGTGGACTGGGAGAACCAGCTCAGCCACCTGCGACTAAATCCTATGGAAAAAAAAATGGACCCCAAGACCTCAAAATCCTGAAAGGAAAAAGGAATAACAGGGCATCTGTCCTGGAGCCCCAGGAACGGAACATGCCCTGCCTTGCAGCAGCAAAATAATAAAAACCAATAACCTCAGCTCCCAGAATAAACTGTTAAATTATGCTATCTTTGCTATTTGTTCTAATAGTCAGAGCTCTGCTACACACATCTCTCTAGCCTGACTGAGTGAACAAACTGGAGATCAGCAGACTAGAGGAGGCGTAGTCAAGAAATTTCATAGAGCTACACTCAGTCTCTGGCAAATAGACGAGGAATAACCCCATGCTTTTTGAGTCTCCAGGCAGTGCGCTGGAGAATATATCAGTTTGGATTTTTGTGAGCTTTCTTTAGATTGCTAATTCTTCTGAAGCAGTAATCCTTGCTTAAATTTTCCCACTATATAACATGTATCTAAGAAATGCTTCATCTAAATAAAATCCAGGATTATTGATTATTATAATTCAAGAATCCATGCAAAATCATTTTGCATTTTTTCATTTTGCTTCCTTATTAAATACTTTACTCATAACATCACCCAGAAATCTGTATGCATATTCTACTTTCAGAAAGCAGACGTTAGTGAGAAAATATGGCATCTCAGAGAATTAAATGTTTTTATCATTGCTAATTTATATTACCAAAGAACAGATCATTAGCTTGCAGTATCAACTTATTCATTACAGCAAAGGAAATCTGCATGATATCCTTTGCATTTTTCTCCTTTTCTACAGTAATTTTCATCCCAGAATATTAAGCTTACCTTTTTACTGTTCTCACCGAAGGTACTTCAGTTTGCTAGAGGAATCAATTTCTTTTCAATACCGTTATCTTTCTATTATACCTAGTTAGACAGTTTTTCCCCTATAACAGTGATGGCTAATCTTTTCCGGACTGAGTGCCCAAAGCACTTGTGCGTGCCCGAACCCCCAAATGCACCCCTTGTGCATGCGCCCTGCGCAATGCATGCACCCCCCCACATGCTCCACCCCCATGCATGCGAGGCAAAAACCTGAAGACCAGCTGGCCAACAGGAGGTATGTGTGCATGCATGGCGGAGCTGAACTGGAGCGATGGCTCGCGTGCCATCAGAGAGGGTGCTGTGTCAGAGGTTCGCCATCATGGCCCTATAAAAAACATGCATAGCAACCATAGGTATACTACATTTATGAATCCAAGGAGAAAAGTACTTTTCATATTCTGTCATGTTATTTGCATTTATGTAGCTCATCATTGTGAGGATTATTTTGGAGCATTTGTGTAAGACATTCAACCTAAGGAAATCAAAATACTGTAAATACCAAATTCTGAAAATTGAAATTTTCAGAAAGATTTCTGAAAAGCAAATTGTGCATTGATCATGTTAGGTACATATTTTATAGAACAACTGTGCTCCAAAAATCTCCATGCACAAAAGTATCCCTTACTGAAAAATGATGTGCTTTCAGCATAGGCATTCCTGATTTTTTTTTTTTTGGGATGAAATGAAATTTGCTTTCACTTGGTTTTCCCTCTGTTTTGGCAGATGGTTCTGATTGTTAGACCTAACTGCCAATCTTTTTCACCCTAGTTAATACATAGCTCTGTGCATGATGTTGAACTCACCCTTGCATTAATGTTTTGTCTTATATATGTCTTATATGATGGGAGAGACTGTTCTTGTGAACTCATTTTTTAGAAACAAATCTCTTTAACATTAAATTATGTTAGCTTGAAAACTATGTTTCATATTTGGATCTGGCATAAATAATTTATAGATAGACAAGAGATTATGGGTTTTGTTGTGGATCCAACTGGTGAATGTAATGTCTTTTATCTTCAACTAAAGAACAGGTAAGAAAAGGATGAAGAGAGTCTAAAATAATGCTTTGAAAAAGTTTGGGTTTTTTTTAATTATACAGGGTTAACATTTTTTGCCTGAATCGCCTTAGAAGAATGTAAAAATGCAGTCTGTGGTCAAAGAAAGCTGATAGTCTTTTCTTAATGGTAACCAATTGCTAAGAAAGGTTTCCATAGAGATGGAAGCACACACGAGGGTTCTGCTATGTTAACATTAATATTTAAAATTAGAAGCATGCTTGGTAGGGTTGGTTTCAGAAGACATCCATCTATATTGAATTTGCTGGACTTTTAAAAATAGAATATATTTACGTTTATTCTTTGTACCTCTTTATATCCATCCCCGTGATCTTCATGCCCTGTTTCCTTTGACGACTTATGGCTGCCCTTAATAGCATTTTTGTCTTTTCCCTTTTGGTTTAGGAGTTCATGAAAGTTGGTTGGATATTGGGGTAAACAGCTGTTCACTTAAACGTTAAAATATTTCTTAATAAGCTACATTTTTACATGAAAAGAAAAGCATTTTTTCATTTTTCAATTTGTGGTTTAAATGAAATGAAAGGATATGCTCTGCTATCCTTTCCAATCCACTAATTTTAATATAGCTTGATTTTTATAGCACTTTCTCCCATGATAATTTCCTTAATTTAGCATGGGTGAAAATAATATAATGTTTTATTCCCCTATAAAACACAATTATCTCCTACAGATTTTAGATGCTGAATTTTGACTAGCTGATATGTAATCCCAGTACAAATACAATATTTTTTCTCACAGCTTTGTGTTTATGTTCTGTAAATTGTCTTTATATTTTTCCAGATAACTCTGCCATTTGTTTCTTTAGAACAATGTATAATACAAGCAAACAGTAGTTAGAAGATAGATGAATAATTTTGTTAGTGGTCTGAAATTGAGCTGGTGTTTATTATGTCCTCTAACTTATTGAAATGCACTGTTGCAGTCTCTTTCACTTTGGTGAACAGTTTAGAGCTCTGTTCAGGTGATATACATTGCTCATATATGATGAAGGCCTGAGATTAGTTACTATCCATATTACTGTACTAAACAGTGGATAAAGATTATGATTATATGAAGAATATTATGCTTCTTTCTTTGCTAGTAGCATAGGAAAAAGTGCTTATTGTACTATTAATTATATTTTTCTTTTCTTTTGATTATGCGTGTGAATGTTTTAAACATTGTCATAAAATGTAATTGCAAGAGGTCAGATGTTCTTGTGCAGCACATTTGATTTTTAAGTATTTTAAAAATTAAAAAAAAATCAAGAAAGAAATGTAACCCTTAGTTTTAATTTTCATTTTTCATTTGAATTTCTACTGGTACCTAGATTGTAATATGAAACAATGCCTTTTGTCCAGTTCATATTTTGTCCACCATTATTCCAAACAGCAGAGTGAGGAAACTTATCTCTCTCCTCACTGGGACTACAATCCACTTCTCCCCACCCAGTGCTATCAAATGTGTGAAGCCTTGCCAGGGAAAGAACTTTCACTGAATAATACATGAAAACTAGAAAATTGGAACAGATTTTTTTATATAAATAACAACAGGCTTATTTCCCTGCTGAGAGATATAGGGAGAGAATACGTTTCTGCTTCATGCATGGAAAAAATGTGTGTCTTATTTTATAAAGAAGTTGGTGACTTTTGTATTTTGAAGAATGAAATTTCAGACAGTAGAAGATGTTTTGCTTGAGGCTTTCTCGATTGGATGATAATGACTCAGGGGCAATTAGTTTAGGCCTTTTATTTAAAGTAACCATTCTCAACACTAAAACTTCAGTGCTGAAATCGCATATTTCAATCATGAACATGATCTAAATAATTGAGAGCCTAATGCTCAATGTGGGTCACATGTTAGATCTGATTTTGTCCATTGGATTGGCCCATTGGATAAATCCTATGGGTTTCAGAGGGCACATGGGAAAGTTCCCAAGCATCAATGCATAATTCAACTGAAGTTTAATCTTCTCTTGGAATGAGATAGTGGTTGA
This sequence comes from Sibynophis collaris, assembly GCA_036250565.1. Classification (NCBI taxonomy): domain Eukaryota; kingdom Metazoa; phylum Chordata; class Lepidosauria; order Squamata; family Sibynophiidae; genus Sibynophis; species Sibynophis collaris. The sequence continues at coordinate 24,622 of JANHFK010006202.1, forward strand.
AGTTTTGGATTATATTGTACCTGCATGATCTCTCTATACACCTGGATCACAAAAGAGTTACATTGATTGCTTATAGGCTTCTGGGCGGAATTCAGAGTGCTGGTTATTCACCATTAAAACCCTTCATGCACAAGGCTGAATTACTTGCAACTCTGCTTATTTGATGATAAGATGATAAGATCCAACAGAGTTGACATGTCTTTCATCACTTAAAAATGCCATTCTATCATTGTGTATGTTCTATGGAACAGCATTACCCTGAGATTTGGGTAACCCCAACCCCAACCTATCTTTTCTAAAGACCTGGCATCCCTCCTCTCCCCAGACATGGGGATTCGAATTCTTGTCCAATGTGACTGCCTCTTTGATAAGATAGCTTGGAATGTATTAATGTTATATTTTATTATAAATACATTTTGTTTATCGTTCTATGTATATGTTGCCCCAAGGCATTTAAGCAAGTATGTAACTCATCTGAATAAATACAAGATTCCACATTTTTATCCTTTGCCTAGATTAAAAATTCCTTAGTATCATGAGATTTCAAAGTCATTAGTATGAGCTATGTGTACTTGTGTACACTTATGTGTAAAAATTTGGATTTTTACCCCCATTGTGCACTTTTTAAATTGCTACTTGGCATGCAGAAGTGTGGAATTTAGATTAGTTTCTGCCTATTGATGAATTGCTTTAAATCAGTGTATGAGTAACATTTTGTATGGTTTTTACATCCAAGGCCTACTTTGATTGTGGGGCACAAGATCTGTTTTCCTGGAGGCATAATCACATTCCATTCTGCTGTGTATGCTTTACTGATTTTCTGTTTAATACAAATGGAGAAGATGAGATATCAAGTTTCTTTATTATAGAGAAAGGAATTGGCACTGTCCTTGTTGCAAGAAAAGAGTTTTTTCTTCCATGAGCAGTTTCCTGATTTTTTCATGCTGTTGGTATGAAATAGCTCATCTTCTAAATATGAACTATAGGAAGAAAGTTATTGAGTAGAGGGGATGGATGGATGGATAATTAATACAGTGGCCAATGCACTAAAAGATCCCCATGTTTATTTTATATAAATATATCAATATAAAAGTTGTTACCTGAAGTAGAATTCTAGGAAATCTCAGTGGTTAGATATTTAATTCCAGTGATGCTGTATTTCATTTTTTTATAAAAGTCTTTTTTGATAACTGATATAACCAGAGATAAATATGATTGTATGGCATAATCATGAGTGTTAATCTGCAACATAGAATGAGGAGAAGCAGTTGCTCCCTTTTTATATAAATAGATCTTGTTTGTTTGTTTTATTGATACACAGATAAGTTTTCAAAAATATATTCAATCTGTTTTTATAAGTAGTTGTACAACTAAATTCATGCAACCAAATGATCTTGGCTTTCTATCTCTTAGAACAGAAATCTATTAAAGCTGTAATTATTTTCATAACTATTAATGATGTGCTATGAATATATATTTGAAGTTTGAAACTTGTAATTGTTTTTACATGTAAAAATGTCTATCTAAAGTCTCTCAATATTAGCTTAGACTATTGTTGAAACATTAATTGCAGCCTTAGATGCCTCTTGAGATCTTTTGTCATCATAATTTATGGAACTGATACGACACTGAAATTCTAAATCTTATGTTTTACTGAAATTACTAGGGCTTATTTACAAATACATTTTTAGAACTGGAGTGAATCTGTTCTTCTATATATCTCAAAATAAGATAGTTATTCAGATTTATGCTCACTTCTTTATAGTCACATTGAGAAAATAAAAGCATTTTTCTGTCAATGAGTTATATTGATGTCCCAGTGATATTTATTTTATGTGTTATAGTTAAAAGCCAGTTCAATCCCATCAGTATGTCTCATAATTTTAAAATATAAAACCACCACTGACAGATTCTTTAAGCATCTTCACAATCCTTCATGTGCATTAATGGTCTTTGGGGAACAGTTCTCACATTGACAGTAAAATTCTGCTGTGTTTCAAAGCAGGTCCCCATACACTATGGACTTGATTTTTAAGGGTGTTACACTGTTGTATTATATAGAGGGTTAAGAATTTGCATTATGATATTGAGGTTATTACAACTTTTGTTTTCATTCTTTCTTCAAGATACCCAGAAAGTGGCATTGTGGAAATGACTGTCCGTAATCTGCGGCCTCGAGCAAGAACTATTTTGAAATGGAATGAATTACATGTAGGTGATATGGTAATGGTTAATTACAACGTAGAGAGTCCAGAAGAAAGAGGATTCTGGTTTGATGCAGAAATTACCTCTTTGAGGGAAATTTCAAGGACTAACAAAGAGGCTTATGCCAAAATTATGCTGGGGTAAGATTTTATTGATTGATACTGCAGTCTATCTACATTTTAAATATTTTTTTTGTAAATAAAACCTTTCAGTTTAGCACAAAACCTGTAATTCTTTCAATGCTATTTTTTTAATAGCAAGAAGTTAAACACAATACTGTTCTGTCTTTTTAATATTAGATTTAAATCCCTATTTTAATTTTGGGACTCAAGACAGCATACATAGTGCTCTATCCTTTCATTTTTCCCCCCAGAACAATAACTTGTGAGGTAGGTTGGATAACAAGAGAGTGACTTGTCCAAAGTCATCCAATGGACCTCTATGGCTGGGAGTGGACTAAAACCTGGGTCTTTCTGCCTCTACCTTAACTACTATATCATGTTTTCACTCATGTTGTTCTTTTTTAAACTATTATTTGAAATACGTAAACTACAATTCTGGAAAAATCTGCTCAGCAGAAAATTCTGTTGAGTTCATTATTGGCTTACTTTTGATAACAGAACATAAATCACAGCCTGATTTTTTTTCATAATGATAGGTCTGGTTTTGTAGCACCCTGGACACATTAATTCAATTTACATAGAAATTAAGATGCTTAGATTTTGGTTTTTAGAAATACCATGAAATTACAAAAGGAAATGATACACCAGAAATATGACAGTATTGTAGTGATTTCTGTGTTTCAGGAATATAGCAAGAAAGTTCCAACATTTCAACCATGTTATGCTTCTGATTTGCCAGATCATTTCGGCTTTTTGGAAATAAAAGAGTATGCAAATGGAGTACTTCACTGTGGTAATATTTGCCTTCCAGAAGGAAGCATTCTCCTTTGAGATGGGAACAGCATCCAGAAGTGGGTTGTCCTCTGGTATCAGCCAATGAGACTGAGTCTGCTAATTGATATTTCCATGCCCCTCTGGTAACGGTTCCAGCTTTTGATTCGGTCTTGGTCCTAGGCAGTGTGGAATTTTTTGTAGCTGCGACTTCTGGATAGCTTTTTCCTCATCGTTGGAGAATTTTTTTGGAGATCCTTATATTTGTATTGAGCTCATGTTGGGTCAGATAACTGAGCAGTGATTCCGGCGGTAAAGACTTTGCCAAACTCTGGCAGCACACCAGAGAGCCGGCAGGCATTCCTGGCAAGGTGGCGGGCAGCTGTCATCAAAACACCGCCGACCTTTTTCCACAGAGCGGCGCCTCGGAAATATTGCCGTTTGCCTCCCTCGGCTGAGGGAGAGAGGGCTGAGGCTGCTGCAGTTGGCTGTGTGGACAGAGAGTAGATCTCGGGCTTCCGGGCTTCCCCTTCTGGCATTGGACAGGAGTCCGGTTTTCTAACTTGTCCTTCAGGGCTTTGAGGTTTGTCAGTCCCTGTCCAGCTCCCGGACATACGCGCGAGCGCCTCAGCGTTATTTGCTTGTTTGACAGCGGCACCGGGGTTTTTTTCGGGTGAGGTTCTGTCACTCAAAATGGCCAATGCTAAGATCGCCCTGGCCAATTATGAGGCTTCGGCTGCAACTACCTCAGCAATTCCAGGTACTGTGTCTGCTCCTCCGCAGCGAGGCAACAGAAAGCCATTGACAGGGAGGTAGAAAGCCCTTAAAAAGGCACGACTTAAGGACTTCCCTCAGTTGTGGCTGGATAGAACTGACGCTTTCTGCCTTTTTCCCTCGCAGCCGTTCAACTTGCCTGGCCAATCTGACAGTCGCCCTAGCCTACAGTTGTCACCAGATGGCGCTGGTGAACCTTTCCCCCCCCCCCTAATTTGCCTAGCAACAGGGATCCCTGCCTGGTTTTTCAATCAGAGGCTTCTGCTTCTGCAGGGCAACAGCCTATTTTTAATAGATCCACACCTCCTAGAGCAACCTTTACACCCACGGCTGCAAGTATTCCTACAGGGCCAGAGGCTCGGGCTCAGATATCTCCTAGTGTCTGTAATATCATTTCGGAAGCCATCAGGCAAGGGAGAGCAGCAGGTCTGCAAGATCATAAGTCCCATTCATGAGTATCCCAGGCTGCCTAGAAGAGGACACCAGATGTTTTCTGCTGGACATGGGGCATGTGAGGCTCCCTCAGTGTGCTCGGATTATGAGGCCAGGGGATCGGCAAACATTTATGAGGCTCATGGCTCACACTCCCCTACTTCTTCTCATCACTCCCTTAACCTGGAGGAGGACCAGGTCAGAGACCAGGACCTCTCAGAGGATGAGGACTTACAGCCAGACCAACCGGCTTTTTGTAGGGCTTTGCAAACCGGCCCTTTTCAAGTCCTTATTGTTCAAGGCCATTAAGATCACCCACAGGGGGCCCTCCCCACAGTCAGGGCCACCTGCACAATGTACATCTGGAGCAGCGGGTTTCTTTTTCTCTGAGCCGGCCCCTACATCTGAGGTAATACTATCTCCTAGATTGATTGTAGACGTGGTACATCGTCAGTGAGTGACACCAACCTCCGGGTCTAACCTGGGTTCCTTGGATAGGAGGTTTTACAATGGAGCTGGCCAAGGCATTGAAATTGCCGTCAGTTGATTTGCCAGTAGCAGCCTTGGCTTCTCATACTGTGGTCCCAGAATCCCCCGAGGGGGCACTCCGCCCAGAGGATAGGAGGGCAGATAACACCTTGAAGAGGATGCACTTGGCGGCTGCCTGGGTGGTCCGAGCGGCCACAACAGCGTCCTTCTTCAATAGAGCCTCCGTTTTGTGGCTCAAGCAATTCAGGACCGTATTCCCGCTGGAGATTCAAGGTCGCACCAAGACTTGAATAAATTGCAGGCAGACTTGGAGTTCTCAGCAGATGCCACCCTTTATTCTGCCAGGTTTGCCTCAAAAGCTATAGTGTCTACGGTGTTGTCCCATCGTCTACTTTGGCTGTGCCAATGGCAGGCAGACGCGAAGCACAATGGAGGATGTCATCCGCTCCATTCTCGGGGGACTGGTTATTTGGTGAGTCTCTGGAACCTTCTTTAGTGGAGCAGGACAAGCGCAAGATCCTCTCCTCCCTCAATAGACGGGCGGAGTCACATCCTGTACCTTATTTTCGATGACATTTCCCCAGGGGGACAAATGTAGGTTTCGACCAACCAAGGCTTTGCTGCCCCTTCTTTCAGAGGCAGGACATCCATCACCAGGACAGGCCTGGTGATTTCAGGCAATATCAATCTAGACGGCCCTTTCATGGGGGAGGAAGCTGTGCCTTTAGGAGTTAAAAGTGAAGGTGACTGCTCCCCTCCCATTGGTGAACGCTTGGCATTATATGCCAGGAAATGGGAGGGTATCACCACTGACGCTTGGGTCTTGCAGACGGTCTGGATGGGCCTCTGCTTAGAATTGTGCTCTACACGTCTGAGATTTTTTATAAGGTGCCCTGTTTCCGGGGACAGGGCTAAAAGAGGCCTCATGGAGACTGCTATACAACATCTCCTACAAATTCAAGCTATTCAGCTTGTTCCGGAGGGGCAATGGGGGATGGGGTTCTACTCCATCTTCTGTAATCCCTGAATGTTCAGGGGAGTACAGAGCAATTCTAGACTTGAAGCGCTTGAATCGTCTGATTGTTTACAGGAGGTTCAAAATGCAGTCACTTCAGTTCATATTGGACAGCGTCAGAGAGGGCGACTTCCTCACATCCATTGATCTTCACATACCAATATTTCAGGACCATAGAAAATACCTTAGGTTTGCTTATGCAGGTAAGGCACTATCGATATACGGCCTTGCCGTTCAGCTTACCCTCAGCATCGAGGGCATTCACAAAAATTTTGTCCATTTTAGCAGCACATTTGAGAACCATCCCTGTAAGGGTCCAATGTTACCTGGACAACATTCTCATCCAGTCAGCCTCTGTCGACCAGGCTCACTGGGATTAATTTAATTTAATTTTATTAGATTTTTAGACCGCCCTTCTCCTTTGCAGGACTCAGGGCGGTTTCCAGTCGGTATTTAAAAAAC
>JANHFK010006203.1:0-17719 GCA_036250565.1 Sibynophis collaris
AAATAAATAACATGTATTGAAAAACAGGTTGGGAAAAAAGGTTTTTTTTCTAAACATCTCACCCATCAAGTAGGCGAGCTTAATAACAGCTTCCAGATATTAGGCTTACTGCTTTTATTGGTGATTGGAAGTCTCTTATGGACTTTTTGCATAGAAATGAAAGAAACTTGTGATGTATGGGTTTGATAATATGATACGTTATAGAAAGAAGAGCAATATGTAACTTGAGACAGGCAGGTCAAAACATCTGTTTATAAGTTTGTGCCAGTTTTTAATCATCTTGTTTAAAGTAACAAAGGTCGGTTTTCCCACTGCAGAAGGAGTATCGTTTGTTTATTTATTATTTATTAAATTGATTTATATAAACCCCCAACTCATACACTCTGATTCTGGGCAACATATACACCATTAACAATCAATTACATAAAAACCCAGAATCTCCTACACCTCCCCTGTGGCAATGACAAGTACAATTATACAGCCCGTTTGACTGTTTCTGAATCAGTCTGGGATCTCTAGGCCCACTGATCGAATCACGTCTTCAGGGCCTTCCAGGAGAGAGCCAGCCTGATTTCCAGGGTGATGATATTCCTAAGGGAAGGAGCCACCACAGTGAAGACTCTTTTTCTAGATCCCTTCAGGTATACTTCTTAAAAGACCCACAACCTTCCCTGTCTGGTTGGCCAGGTAAATATAACTGGGGAGAAGTGGTCCTTCAAATATGCTGGCCTCATGCCATGTCAGGCTTGGTTGCATTTCCATCTGTTATGCTGTCCAAAGCAGAAAGGACCTGTATCCTCCCTTAATCATGCTTTTCTGGGATCCAAGCCTCATTTGACCTATAGTCCGATGTGCAATATGCCCAATTTTGACCTTTGATCCAATTTCCAGAAACAAACAGGGTAGTTACCATTGGGCGGTGGCTGGGAGCAAAAAGATGCTTCATTGGATTACAACACTATTTTGCAGGCCTGCTCATCTCCCTCCCTTTACTTGCTTTTTTAAATGGTAATTATTTCAATGATTACAAAATTCTTATCTTTGTTTTGTGAAAGGAGTTACCCGAACGAGGTTCCTGGCTGATATACTAGATGGTTCTCTAGCATTTCAGTAATAGCATTTTGGAATCTAAACTTTTACACAGCTTCCCTAATTTCAAAGGAGACAGATTTAAATGGATTTTTTAAAAAAAAAGTACAATAATTTTTGGCTTTGTCCACAGGGCGTTCCCGAGAAGCCTCACAGTGACTAGATAACCGGATCTGACCTGTATTTGTGAAAGCAGAATAAGGATCAGTTCAAGCTAGGATTTTTCGTCTTGAATTACCAGCATGAGCTCCCTAAATCTGGGAAGGAATGAACTCACCATAAAGTGGCCAAGAGGTTACCTTGATTTATTTCTGAGAAGTTTCTGGGTTTGACTGTTCGGTGGAAAAAGTTCAACACAGACTTTTCTTGCACAATAAGCCGAATCTTAATGGCTGTTCTTCCGAGTCCTTGAAACAGCTGCCATTTTCAAAGCCGTGAAGCAAATCTTAATTCTACCCATACCCAGACAATTGCTTGGTATGGCATGGTGGAGTAGTAGAATAGTATTTCTCCAAGTATCGTTCATCCTGTGGTTGCTTTTAAAGGGACCTGAATGAAAGAACCATTGTTGTATAAAGGAGTAAGGGGCCAGGTCTTAGAGAAGAGGCTTTTGTAGACCCTCCTATTTTAAAAGGGCTAGCACAGGAATATTACATTGATTTATGTCTTAAGCACCTGGCTTCTTGAGGTGGGGAGCAAATCATCTTGAAAACCAATGATTTGTTAGCTGCTCGGCTGTTTTATGGCTCCCTATATCACTTCTCTTGGAAACACGCAGCCAAAATTTACATTTTTCCAAGAGTTAGCCTACTGGGTCTTTAGCAGGATGGATTTAAATGGGTCAATACAAACTTCACCAATAAATGTGTCTTCATTATACTATACCATGAAGAAGAGGACATTTTTGCGGGATACTTGTTAAATTCTCTGGGAATCTGGCAGGTTTCAGAGTAGAAACGGGACTTGCCATGAAAAGAACTGGGAAAGTTAATAGTGTTAGTTAAAATCTTTTGTAAATGATCTCTTGTCTGAATTTCTTAAGAGATCACTTTGTGTTCTTGATTTTGCAAATTTGCAGAACTTGCAATCTGTGATTGCTTTATAAGGAAGAGTGCTAATGTCACTGCATTGAATATCTGATGTACTCAACTAGTTCCAGGGTGAGCACAATAGTTAGTTCAATACTATACATCACCACTGACCTAACGAGTGGGTGTTAAGTTTCAAAATTTAAAGTGCAATGTACAGCGGAAAGGAATCTGAGCCTTGTAGTATCCTCTTTAATATCTCCAGCAAGCAATGAATATTAAAGAGAAAAAAGTTTTAAACTTATTTAATGCTTCATGAAAGCAACACATCAGCAATAATCTAACTAGTGTTAGTTTGCATCCTTTCCTAAACTCTTGAGAAATACTCCACTCCTGTGGCTCTAATAACAAAACAGAGCTCATGCTGCATTATCATTCAACTTCAGGCACTTTTGCTTCCAGCCTTGTTCAGCTTCCAGTCCAATCAGAAGGTTTATGTTTTAGACCAAGGAAAAGAAGTTGGAGAGCTCTAGATAATTGTTAAAGCACTTCCCATCGTCTTTAATCATGCTGCCTGGTGCAGATGAGAACTGAGAGCCCAAAACATCTGCGGAGTCACTAGTTTCCCTATGAGTTTTAGATAAGCTGAAGAATCTTCTCCCGGTTTTGTCCCAAAACAGCATTTTTCCAAACTGAATCCTTTTCCGGCTTTATTTTCTGTCCTCCCCCACTGCACAGCTATTTGGGAGATGGGAACACAAAATCCTCCAAGGATGCAGCTGTAGGTTAGGAGATTCACCTACAATAATATTGGGAGAAGACTTCTTAAACTAACCAGTTTGTAGTGAATGAGATATCAAAAGTGATTTGCTCAGGAAAGGTGACGTTCCCTGATACAGTCACTTTCCAGAATCCTAGGTTGTTTTTTTGCCTTCCTTGGGACTTTAAACCTGAGATGTCAGTATAGATTTTCTGTTTGAAGTAGTAATTAAATTCAGGTGCTGGAAAAAGCCTGCCAAAAAGGGAAGGCTAGTTTTCTAAATTCTAGAATTATTGTCTTATTTTGGAACCAGGGAAGACTTTTGAGATTCCCTCTGTTCTCAGAGTACATCCATACAGCACGTTAATGCAAGGGAGAAGGATACCAATAATTCCAAAATCCTTTCTCTTCCAGCTCAGGAGTCTCCTAACTTGTCAACTTTAAGCATGCTGCCTGTTCTGTCAGGTCAGACAATGTTTAATAAAACTTTAAAATGTTAAGTGCATGAGAGAAAGTGGGAGGAGTGGAGGAGTTGAGCATGAGGAAAAGTTTTCGGGTACATAGAATATAAAGGAGATCAGAACAAAAACATTTTGAAAAGTTGGATGGTTGATGGTACATTTGATCTGGAAATTTGAAATTTTGTTTGCGCTATAACCTAAGATGATTTCTACACTCCCATTTTATATGAATTTATTTTTCTATTGGTGGTGCAGCTTTCTGTGGTCTGAGAAGTATGCATAAGATTAAAAATATTAAAGGTGGGATAAATGAGTAGACTTCAAATTTCACTGATGTCAGTGAAAGTGTTCTTAAAACATTTATTAACTGCACAGTATACCTATGTATCCTTACACAAATCTGGCATTACCATTGTTTTGTGAAAGCACACCATGAGTTACATGTGACTAATCTTTAGCATAAAGATTAGTATGTGTATCTTTGGAATTTTATTTCCTCTTACTTCAAGTCCAAAAATTCTCCTTTGTCACTACAACCTGGGGCCATACTTATCTGTTTTTGTTTGTTTTTTGCCTATGAAAAAGCTTTCTATTTTAAAATCTGGTGAGATTTCATTCTGTAATGAAAAACATGTTAATTTTTGAAGAGCTATATTCCTATTCAAATCTGTAAACTATCTTCTCTAACTTTTAAAGAGTTACTGATACATACCCTTTCTACAATAAAGCTCACAGGTAGGGTGCTATAACTTGTATCTTTCTAGCCAAAATGAACTTGGAAGGATTATATGCTTGTAATTATTAGAAAGTTCTAGGAAAGTTCTTATTTTTTCAAGTAATATTTATTGTCTTAGCAGTTAATAACTTAGCGCTGCATCCATGTCTTTAATTTTGTGTCAGTCTCAAGTCTGCTATTTTTCTTTGTAATTTTGCCTTTCTTGCATATTGAAAGAGTCAATACCACATACGTAGAGTCTTAAGGTTTTCAAATTAAGAATTTGAATCCTGTATCTATAAATTCTGCAGGTGTTCTCTGGCAAATAATGACTGAGCTGCCCTGCAAAACAGCTTGATAAAGAGTTTCACACACAAAGAGATTTGTGGAGAAAGCAGTTTTGTACATTGCTCACTGTGCAAAGTGAACTTATTTGATATAAGGCATTTTGTAAATTTATCAAAGTGGCTGGTATCTACCACTTTCTCCATGTAATACTTCCCCCCACCCCCCAGAACAGCAGTCCCACTATTTTATAAGGTTAAATTTTCAGTAGGTTTGTCATTTCCTTAATATGCAAAAATTAAGGAATTAATACTCTTTATCATGCATGGCTTACTGATTGTAGGCATGGCTTAAGGAATAATTTCATGTTAACTTTTTGGCCACAAAGAAGCAAACAGGTAAATAATTTACACGTAAAAGATATTTGTCTTTGTTTAAATGTATTTAGACAAGCTGTCATACTGTGCATGTCTTTAGAAGAGTTTTTCAAATTGACCCCTGCACTATGATATGGAAATCAACTGTGCCCATAAACTTCGGACAAAGTGACCTTATAATGTACCTGCAAATTATAACACTGGTTTTGGGTTTGTTTTGTTAGACAAATAGTATTGTTAAAACTATTGTCTTTAGAAGAGTAAATAACTACTGAACATTAAACTTATTTCAATAACACAAACTCTTGTATATGTACGCTAGTATGTAGTACAATGTTAAATTGCTGTTAGCTAAATATTTCTCAGTCCTCACATGAAATAAGCTAATAATAAGCTATTTTTTAAAATTGAAATTGGCGCTTTGGTTATATTATGACCAAGTAAGTCATGTGAAACTTGTAATCTGCTATGTTAAAAAGCCAAATTAAGAGTGCGAATATTTCTCTCTGCAAGAGTTCTGTAGAGTAACGAATAACAAAGCAGTAGTGATCCACCGAGACAGGCAGCCTAGTCAGGCCACCTTTTAACTGTTCCTTGTTAAAACAGGAAATGCAGAGCACAGACTGATTACAGGGTAGCTTTGGTTTTCCCTTGTTAGTAATCAGCACAAACGCTCCAATGTAAACACTGCCATGGCAGCACCATTATGGCCTTTGCTCTAATAAAAAAAAATCAACTGGATTAGTTTGCATCTAATGCTCCCTGTAGTTTCCTGTAACTGCAGCTTCTGCACAAATACAGGGTCTCTTTCCTGGTAGTTAATGCTCCTTTATTGAAATCTGCTCATTATATCCCCCAGAAGAATTGCATAGCATTTGTCTCCTGTTTAGCCCAAACCTGTTTTGTATCATTAACCTCTTAGCAGAGGGAACATGTCACAATAAGTAAGCAGATCAAAGGGCACTCAGTACTGCAGGTTTGTTCTTGCTTTAATTTTTATTTATATTGTCAGGAGCTTTACCGGTTCTCATTTTTTTTATGTTTACGGGGTGAGGAGGAGATCAGCATTTACATTTTGTTTTGAAGGGACCAGAATACATTTTCTAGCCTTTGAATACTTTTTAGTTTCAAGTTTGTTTGTTTTTCTTTACTTTTTAAAGCAATCGTCTGTTCTAGCTAGCTGAAATCGTTTGGGCTTGATTGCTTTTCTCAGCATTTAGGTGTAAATCTTGTGTAATATGTTAGGATCCATTGGCTTGTTTTTTTAAATTACATCTCTGAATGAATTCCTGTTCTTTATCCGTGTATGAAGGGCACTAATGGAGAGAGCAAATGACCAAAGGCCCATGAATCAGATCATTATATGGAAAGGAAGGTCCCAAATGCATCCGGAGAGAAGGGAACTACTACAACAATAAGCTCTAAATATTATAAACTATCTGGTATCACAGTATGAAAGTGTTCTTAAAAGAAATATTCCATTCTATTGACACATTTCTATGGCTTCTATAAGGCATAAAGTACCTTTTTAGATTACATTCTATCAAAAGTTTTAGCAAATAGAAAGATACTATCAGATTGAAATCTAGGCTATTCATTGCTGGTAGAGCACTGATTTTTAAAAAATCTGGCCTTGTATACAGGTAATCCTTGATTTACAACCACAAAATTTCTGTTGCTAAGTGAGTTTTTTCCCATTTTACAATCTTTCTTGCCACAGTTGTTAAGTGAATCACTGCAGTTGTTATGCTAGTAACGTGGTTGTAAAACGAATCTCGCTTCCCTGTTGTCAGAAGGACGGGGGGGAAAATAGATCATATGACCTTGGAACACAGCAACAGTCATAAATATGAACCAGTTGCCAAGCATCTGAATTTTGATCACCTGACCACGGAGATGCTGCAACAGTCATAGGTGTGAAAAACGGTAATTAGTCAGTTTTTCCAGTACCGTTGTAACTTTGAACAGTCACTAAACAATCTGTTGTAAATTGAGGACTACCTGTACATAACCAATACAACGCTAATGCAATTTAAGCCCCTCCTTCCCTTTTAGAGGAGGTGTACATCATCTTCAGTTTTAAAATACAAACCAAATAGATTTTTACACACGTTGTCTGTCTGTTTGTTGTTACTATTGAGAACAAATTAATCCCGCTGGGCAGGACTAAGATCCCATGAATAAAATGGGGTGGGTGGGGAAGGAGGGGGTAATTTAAAAAATCTTATCAAGATGCATCTCTTTTATCAGACTTTTAATGGTTAATCAAGTATTAAGTTGCCAGATTCATGTGAGACATTTGTAATAGACTGATAAGTAAATAGAGAGAAATTTAAGAAACTCAGCTTCTACCTGCATTGGTGGTAGGAATTGCACCCTCAAAAACAATTGCTTTTGACTTGTTTTTTGGAATTTAATATGCCCAGGCTGGTTTAGCAGGCATCACAAACTTGCTTAATTATAGGATCAAGGGTATCTTTTCTTTAATTCCATAGTCTGTGGGCAGGAAAGCAGGCACAAAAGTATGCCAATGCCCACATTTTGGAATTAACAGTGTAGATGTAACAGTCTACCCAGTTCATATCAGTGACTTGAAGTCATATCATCTAGGCCTGCATGCAGCCTAAATCCTCAAACATGATTTCTAGCAGCTGCAGTCCCATTCATTTATTTTCAAAAGAAAGCCTCAGTATCTTCAGTGGAGTGTAGTTTTTGGTGTTTTTAGGGTTGTATTTCCAGGGAACTTTTAAAATAGGTCTGCTGTTTGAAAATCAGTCCCACTAAGCATGATCAAAGCAACCTATACTTTGACCTCCATTTCAGGTGCACAGATTCTTATTGATACATGAATGGGTTTGTTGTTTGCTGCAAAGATTCTCTAAAGATATTTACAGTGATAATTTCCAGATAGATCCTTCAATGGTCATTTGTTACCTCCATATCAGTTTAGCTTACATTTCTGTCAGAAATTAATTAAATATTGTATCAGTTAGCATTCATAAGGAAGCATTAAGTACATCTGATTTTAAAAGACTCAATTTTTTGATTTTTGTTTTACTTGAGTTAGAGTAAACCATAGCATTATGATGCTGGCTAAATCTCCAGGTTTTGCACCTGGCTAGCAAGAGAAATTGGATGAGGAAGGTTTAAAGGGAAGGGTTAAAAGAAGTAGTGTGGAAAGAAAGGGAGCATATCTTAATATCTAGGAAGTTTATTTAAGCCAACATAACAAAATGAGGCTATTCTATCTAAGCTGCAAAATGTACACAACCATAGATGCCAATACAATTCTGTAGTTCTAGTTGTTCTCCAAATGATTTTTGCAGATCAAATTTCTCAAATTTCACCCACCCCGTTTACTAGCTTTGAGTTGATTTTAACTCCTGGAGACTGGAATGGGACAACTTGCTATGGCCAACATGGCACAGCCAATTCACCATGGGACAACTTGCCACAATTCAGCAAATACAAAAGTTAAATATATTTCAACAGAATCATGGCCAATAGTAATAAAATAAAGAAAGTCAAGCCAGAAATACAAGAGTTACAATAATTTCAGTGAAAAGTAACTGGCTGAAATGATTAATGTAGTGTTGAATTGTCCCATGGTGAGTTGGCTGTGGTGATTGGCCATGGCAAATTATCCTGGAGTCTGCTTGGACATTTCCCTGAAGGTTTCAGGTGTGGTTTGCCCTTGTTTGCTTCCTAGGGCTGAGAGAATGAATGGCCCCAAATCACCCAATTGGTTTGTTACATCAAGTGGGACTACAATTCAGGATCTCCTGGCTTCTAGCCTGGCAAAATAAAAAGTAAAATAAACCTAGTAGCCTTAATAAAACTCCATCTCTCAATAAGCAATCCAAAGCCCAAAGAAATAGTAAATAGAAACCAGCAAATAGAGAATACTTTAAAAAGAGAAGAACTAGGCGTATAAGATTTCTCTGAGTCAGCTCATCTATTTCTACTGGAGTTGTCCTCTCATTAGAAATTACTAAAAGTGTGATGAAAACAAGTTTTTGGAGGAGTGGCAGCCTGTTAACAAGATAGAAACATAGGAGGTGGAATATATGTTAATTGGTGCTACCTTGACATCCTCATTTCTCAGTACATTTATCAAAACTGCTCTGGCAACACAATTGATATATTTCTTTTTGTGAAGACAATAATTCTTTCTTGAGAATGCTTACAGTAGAAGGCAAGGAAGTAAGTTGAGGCTTGCTAATTATAAGTATATTCATGCTTATATCATCCGTTACCTGTGCATATGTATATGGCACAATGGCATAGTGGTTAGAATGCAGTATTGCAGTCTGACTCTGCCCACTGCCATGAGTTCGATCCTGACCGGCTCAAGGTTGACTCAGCCTTCCATTCTTCTGAGGTTGGTAAAATGAGAAGCCAGATTGTTGGAGCAATATGCTGACTCTGTAAGCCACTTAGAGAGGGCTGCAAAGCACTGGGGAGCGGTATACAAGTCTAAGTGTGATTCTTATTGCTATTATCATTTTGTCCTCCTTTCCTGAAATATATAAATATGACTGTATCATTTTGTCTGTAGGAGTCCCCCCCACAATTTTCTAGAAGGAATTCCTCCACAGCACACTGAATAAATAATAACTGCAGTGAGCCTTGATTATTGGGCTCCCTCTTACTTTAAAAAAAAATATTATTTCAACATCCCAAATGCTGAAGAACTTTAAATGCGTTTGGCAGTTTTGTCATTCCTTTGGCAGGCTTTACATGTGAAGCATGCTGTTGCAAATCAAATGCTGTTATAATTACACATTATCAAATTTGTCAGATTAAAAATACTATTATGTGTAAAATTTTAAATTACTGTTAAGCCTTAAGTATTATTCTCTGGCAACATCAAACATGAGTGATGGATTAAACTTCCTACCTTCCAATGCCCTGGAAGGATCCTTTCATGGTATTTACAGAGAACTGTCCCTGAATGAAGAATATGTACTGCTACTGATCATCCCCTGCCATATATGTAGCAACAAGAATGAATGGAGCATGCATCCATAATCCTTTGCAATCCACAGGCTTCCATGACACACGAGGAAAAGCTTTATGGCAGGCGTATAAATGAATGTGGAAAATGTTTTTGAAGGCCAAGTGGATGAAAATCACTATGATGTATGATTAGTGTCAGCTTTCAGTGTTTCAAATGCTAATCTATAGCACACTATCAAATACTGTCCAATATTAACTGCTGTATATCTGATACTGCAATTAATTACTAGTGACTAATATTTTAATATTTGACAAGTAAATGAACATTCAGAATGCACGAGGAATATCCAGTATTTAAATGCTGATTTTTAATGTATGGGAACCCGTGCATTTCTTCTCTACTTTTGAAAATAAAATATACATGCCTCCCTCTAGAAAGCACTCTTACTTAATAAGTGGAATGAATGCAGGGCTTTGTTTTTCTGTAAATGTAAATGCACACACACACACACACACACACACACCCTGGATAGCTGCTATTAAAATTGCTTACATCATGATGATTACCCTGAATAAATACTTCGATGATATAAACATTAATAAAATGAATACAAGCCTTGACCTCTGCTATTATGACTCACATTTGAAGTCTGCTTAATTACAGGAACGCTGCCAGGGCTCTGACACTTCAGCCTCTGCAAAAATGCAGAGAGTATATATGGCACAATGTTTACGGATGCTTAAGTTGTGCCACTTTTTAGTGCACTGAACAGTAAATTCTGCTTCCTATCTGACAGCAGGAAAAATTGTCTAGAAAATGGGAGAAAGCAAGCTGCTGTCAGTACTTCACTGTCTTCGAGACTTCAACTACTTGATACACTATAATTTATTGCTAATTAACAGAACTAAAATAGAACCTTTTGTGTGTCATCCATTGGCCTCTGTGTAGCTCAAAGCTTTCTAGCTGCAATGCAAGTGTTCAAGTGGAGGTTTGCGTGACATGTGGCTTTTGTAAAAGGACACTGATTACACTGGGATATGGAACATTGTTTGCTTGGGAGTCACATTCACACCAGTGTTGAGTGCGCATGTCAATGCTGGGAGTGGTCAGTGTCAAAATTTGAAAGGCAAAAGCAATGTTCTCTATTTCTCCGTTTTAATCTTGTTAGTTTTAATCTTTCCTTTTTGCTCACTCTTTCTCTTCCTAAATCAAAGATACGTGGATTATATACAATTTAAAAGCAGATGGTGCAATCTCTGGAAAATTTAAAGAGAGTCATTAATGCATGGAGAAGGAGGTGTATCACTTTTCTTTAGCAGTTTTAGGCAAGATAGAAGGGGTGGAGAAAGGAACTGGGAAGAAACTATGTTCCATCCTTGTTAAACAGAAAAGAGAGATAAAGAAAGAATCCTGAAGTGCCATAGCTGGGATAGGGATGGTTTAGGACAGCCACTACTTACATTAATAAGATTAGGATGAGAGGAGAAAGAAAATAGAGGATGCCTTGGAGTAGCACTATCAATGATGGGGAAAAGAGGAGCTATCTGATTTCTGCCCTCCTCTATTCCATAAAACGCTGCCAATAAAAGTGCCTTCAGTCTTAATTCCATTTACCTGGAACACCGTACTAACACAGCCTGCTTCACTTATTTGCCATCCTACCTCCTCTCCTCTTCCCTTCTCTTTGGATCATGGAGAGAAATTGGATATGTCTGATTTAATGAAAAGAAGGATTAGAGATGACATGATACCATAGTAGTGTTCCAAAGAAGAGGGAGTCAAGCTATTCTCTAAAGCACCTGAAGGCAGGACAAGAACCAATGGATGGAAACTAATCAAGGAGAGAAGCAACCAATCTAGAACTAAGGAGAAATGTCCTGACAATTAGAACAATCAGTGAAACAATTTGCCTTCAGAAGTTGTAGGTGCTCTGACACTGGGGGTTTTTAAGATGAGATTGGACAGCCATTTGTCTGGAATAGTATCGTATCTCCTGCTTGAGCAGGGGGTTGTACTAGAAGACTTCCAAGGTCCTTTCTAACTCTTTTATTCTGTTATTCTAAGAGTGCCTTAAAATGTTATGGCTATAAGAAAAAATCTCTTTTGGCCCTGGTTGCTCAGAAGAGGTCCACTTCTGAGAAATTTCCTTTCCCATTTCTATTTCTAACTCTTTTCGTTTTCCCATCTCTTATATCTTCTGCTGTATTTTCAATTCAATCCGTATCCCAGTCATGTCTTCTTGCGTTGGTCACCTTGTCTCCTGTGGCAGTTACAGAGTAAAACAAATGAGATGAGCTGACCAGTGAAGGAGACCATCAAGTTACGGCAAATCCCTGAGCTTTTCAAATGTCATGGTGTGTTTTATAAAACCAGTGAGTGACTCAACAGTGAAATATTTACCAAGAGCAGAAATTTATCTGTTCTGCATCATAGAAGCATTTTTTTTCTTTTTTGAACGAGTGGAGTATGTAGTTTTATTTCAGTTAACAATACTACTTTCAAGGAAAATTGTGAATAAACAATGTGGCAATGCTGTTCTTATTCAACAAAGTTGAATCTATTTAAAGAAAAATAAATTACAAGGAATTAAACATTTATTCATATTGTAGATAATTTATGCTGGTATAATTTTAATTATTCGGATAGATTGTTGAATTCTATTCAAAAGAAAGAAGCAAAGACACAAATACTATCGTTCTACCTAAGGTGCAGTTGGGAGGTTTATAGGGAGGGCTAGAATTAGTCATATTTTGGACATGTATATTAAAAAATACAAATGGAAATCAAAAGCTTCAAATCCACTCTTATTCTCCATTACCATGGTAATCCTGATGGTAATTTGACCTTGTTATCAGCAATTAAGTGGCTGAACAGTCCCTCATTTCCCCTCTCTAATTATATATTTACTTTTTCAATTAGCCGGTGATTTATTGGCAAGGAACAGCATTGCAGAGATATCGTAAGGCCCCGTTCCCTCAACAAATTGCATCTCATCTTTCAAATTAAATTATCAATTACCATAGAGCTCGTTGAATTTCACATACTCTTTCCATCCCACCCCAAGTTGTGCTTAGCATGTGAGACAAAATTATTTCCAAGTACCGTAATAATCAGTCATGTACAAATTCCTTTTGGCTCAATTCAGTATCTTCTTGACTAAAATTAGTTGGGTTGGTGCCTCTGCAAGCCCAGTTTGTTATTTGAATCATATCCTGTTCCTTTTCCAAAAGCTGCCAAGGGGAAGCTTGTGCATATAATGGTTGCTAAACTGAGTAGCCTGGCCTTACTTCTCCTTTTCTAACTTGCTTAATCAAGCCTCTCCTTCTGATAGGTTTGCAGAAAGAGAAATCCATGGGCTGTAGGAACATCTCTTTTGTTATTCTTACACACACACACACACACACACACCACCTTGCTAGGGGAAAAGGCTGGAATATGTGCCTGTTTGAGGATAGGCAGGTGTGGCGGGGGAGAGTGTAGTACGATTCTAAGGGACAAAATGAATGTCTAATGCTTTGCAAAGTTGTGCCTGACAATATTCTGGTTCAATCTGAGGCAGGGTTTCCAAAGAACACAGGACAATTTCTTGAAGCAGAGGGTGAAGTCTATTCAACAGAAAAATAGTCAGTTAATCATCAAAAGTGGCCACAAATTGAAAAGAAAAGATGGCTTCTTTTATAGAGAGATCTGTCTTTTGTTCCTAGAAAGCGAGAAAATTTAGCTAGGGATTACCAGAAAGCACTTCAGATCCACTGGAGAGGAAATGTGGCTTCCTGCCCTGCAAGGTTTTGCAGTTTGTCATCTTTTGTAAGTTAAGATGGTGGCCTCAAGGTGATGGGTTTGAGTGGGGAAGCCTATTATGGGCATGAGGAATTTTCATATCCGGAGGAAATTCTCATCGTTTTTAATTGAGTTGCTAGTGTTTGCCAATTTTTTAATCTAAGACACGCTTAGTGAGTTTCAGCCTAGATGTCAGAATCAGTGGAAAGGCTTTTAAGGTCTGTGGGTTCACCAGCAGGTCAGGCCAGACAAGGTTGGTGGGTGATGTGGAAGGTAGAGGGGTGGCATAGTGTTTTTTTAATGACAAGATCAACTCTGCTCTTGGACTTGCCCATATTCCAACTACATTCTTTATCATATTGCACAACGCCTGCTGCAGCTCTCAAGCCTTTAAAGGATACAGAATATTTTCTAAGACATTGCCTCTTATGTTCAAAAAATGTATATCGTGAATTGAAAAAAACTAAAAACAATGGACCCACAAGCTCTGTGGGAAACTGGTTGAGGAACAAGGCTCTTGTCCCATCACCATTAGCTGAAATCTTAACTATAGAGATGCTGCAGACCACATGGAATGACAAGCCCAGTTGCTAGGAAGAAGGAAAAACATATTTTATGGTTCTCCTACCCTTTTCATTCTTTTAATAAACATCAGATTGTGAAAATCAATCCATGCAACATTTTTATTTAAAAATTGAAATGTCTCAATGGAACATGAGAACACGACAATCCCCAAAAATGCTTAAATAGGGCTATTATTTAATTAGAAAATGAAATATGAAATGAAACTGACATAATTCAAAATTGATTATGATTTTTAAAGAAAAGAGGTAAATTTAGAGCATAGAATGTCCTATATCTGTTCTAAACCGAACACATTTAGTGATGTAAATCCTATTTACTTCAACTGCCAAAAAATGCTCCCATCATGTTTTCTTCCAGAATACACTGAATTCTATAATTGATTAAATGATGGTAGCAACTCAGGCTTTTACTGCATTTGGGCTTGATTTTCTTACTCCTTTATTTTTGTGAAAAATAATAAAGTTATATAGTATCTCTGAAGATATACCAGTATATTCCAAGATGCGGTGAAGTTTTCCATGGGTCTTTCACTTTTCATTCATACTTGCTAAGAAAATGAAGAGTTAATTGAAAACTGATTGTTGACTGTTAATCTTGAGCACAGGAAAAATATGTTCTGACTGACATACAAATTCTTTAGATCAGATCTTGGCTCATGAAGGATACTTTCTTTATTTTGTCCGTCACAGGACTGTAATATTTTGAAGGCAAGGCACGAGTGCATCTTTGATGAATGAGATTTGTTACACAGAAAATGCAATATGTTTTCATGTCTTTCCAGCAATGGAGAATAAGTGAAATTCAAGTGAAATTTTATCTCCTTCAGCCTAGATATTTTCCACTTAGGCTAGTGTTATATTGATTCATAGGTAGCTCATATTTTCAAACGAGATGGAAGTTATGAAGGGATCCTGCACTGTGTGCCTTTGACACTTTCATGAATGTGACCTTCACATGACTAACATTCCAATTAAAAGTGCTGTCCCAGAGATTTCACATCTCATTCATATACTCTTTGATATATTCAATGTACTAATTCCTAATTTAAACAATATATGCATAAAACTTGAGACAAGTACTCTAATTTTTTCCACACCAGCTTAACCAAACAAAATTAAACACAGGGAAGATGTTTATGCTGCAAGTACAAGAATAGTCTATCAGATTTTGTGGCCCCATAACATGGTGTGCAAGAGTTAAAAACGACTCCTGCAAATGATTCTTAGTGTAAGAATACAAGCATATTACATTTACTTTCGGAATTATCACCACTGTAATACAGACATTATTTGGAAAGTATAGTATTCTCAGTCTTCTGAAACCCTTCAACCTAATCCTTCAAAGTTGGATAAATGGACATTACACCACTGACACCTAGATGTTCTAACTCACATTATCTCCAGCAAGCAGGGTCAATGGCTATGTGGTCTATCTATGATGGGACCTGTAATACAATGCCAGAGAGCACTGGACTAGAAGTGGCCACTTCTGAAGCTGTTCTCCCCCATCAAACATATTATAAGTCCGCTACCTCTGTTTAGGATCTGCCAGATATTCTTTAATATCAAATTATCCAGCTTCTATTTCAGCTGCCTTTCCCCTCCTGTACTAACTAGTTCCAGTGCAGTAAGAAGATTGCTGTCAACATAGTGGACGCTCTCAAGAATCACTGTAAGTATTTTATTTCTTATAGATCACATGAATTCATCCAAAATGAACCCATGTTGAACTCAACATGATTATGCAATATAATTCTTTTAAATTGAACATTTGATAGCTTACTTAACCAAATTTTGGTTAAAATCTTAAGATGACTTAAAATTGGCAAGCTTTTGTTTAAATGTTCTTCACTCTTTCATACACATTGTATTAAAACAATTGTGTCTAGGTAAGTAACTGCGCTTTTTGTTCCTTCCTAGAATTTCAACAAAGGAGCCGGGATATTCAAGACAGCAACAGAGAAGGCTATAGCATTGTTCCTACAAAGAAAATTTATATGTATAAAAAGTGCACTGTTTAAAAACTGAATAAAACTGAACTCTGCAGTTGTTTAAAGTACCGGTACATGCATATGATTCAGACTGTTTTTTTAATGAAAGAAAAATAGATATTTTGTGGCTAGTTCATGTTGGTTGAGTGGCCAAGAAGTAGATTGGGACCTATTTGAAGATCTACAGGCAACATGCAAAGGTTTCAAATTCCTATTGATTCCTCCATATCTCATAGCTGAAATTTTAAAAAGAGGTTAACAAGGAATTGTGGTATGAATGAAGTGTGATTTTCTTTTGATTCTGCTTTTTTCAATTATGGTTCCCGAAAAGCAGCAGTGGAGCAAAATGAAGCCACAGAATTTTTGAAATTTATACAATATTTGTTATCCTTACTCAAGTGAAAATTTAAGGAGCTTAATCCAGATTGGGGGGCCCATGCAGTGAGAGGGAGAATCTTTCTTTCCCCCAACATTTGTCTGTTAAAAATAATAATTGGTATCAATGGAGAAGAAAAAAGCCACACATTCTGATTTGTGTTGAGTAAATCAAAGTAGAGAAAGAAACTGTAATATATGGTAATAATTACATATATAAAGCTTTAAGAAACAATAATCATATAAAATATTATTGCAAAGTGCTGAATCCAAAAGTTGCAGCTTCACACTTTTTTTGAAATGGGAGAGGATAAGGGGAGGGGACAACAACCAAGCAAATTTCTAAAACAGTTGCACAATTTTGGATGTCACATAGGAAGAATCCCTTTATATGGAGATGAAGAAGTGGGCTTCTGCAAGTGGGAATTCAAAAAAAGATCTTCTCTTACAGAGGTTAACATCTGTGTAAGATCATAATGACACCACCATTCCCTCTGATAGTCTTAAAGGTTAAAATTGAAAATTGGACAGAATAAATAGCCTGTTCCAATCATTTATTCAAGAGTAATGTGATCGTAGTATGTTGGACCATCACAAGAAAAGCAGAATTTCTAATTCCATGTTCAACTCCTTGCTTGTTGGAAAAGCCTGGTTTCTGACACTCTTAGAGTACCATTAACAAAATACCCTCTAATTAAGAAGAGGTCAGAAATGTGCTCCAACTAACTAGTACTCTTTAATTCAGTAAACTGCTTAATGGCTACATTCACCTACTGTTAATATAGATAAGCCTGTCTTGTAAGCACAGGCACTCTCTTGCAATAACAATAGATATGTATTCTTAGTAAATCATTTAAGTAATCAAAGGCAGTGTCTCTTCTCACCTTTGAAAGGAAATTAGATGAGTTATCATATTGTTTTCCAGATGGAACGCCACTGTACTTTCTTCTGAGGTTCCCCTTCCTTCTTCCAAGAGTTTTCTTTGGTGAGAAAGAGCAACTTCAAGGAAATTTTTAATAAATCATATAGAAATCTTTATTGAAATGAGTAGTCTGGTGTGTTTTTATCCTGGATTATCTTGTAATACTATAAACTAGGTAAAGGCTCATTCAGATAGAGCTCAACTCCTGAAGACTTCATATGAAGTCTTCCATTCTCTAGAGTCTAGACAGCCATTAACAACAGGGATCCTTGACTTGACTTCCGGTTCTTCGAGGCAGCGGTCGCACGGGACTTTTCTCTGTCCCGGCGGCCATTTATCCGACCCTCCGGTGGGCTCCTAGGGGGCACAGGAGACCCGGTTTGGGGTCCCCT
>JANHFK010006203.1:24918-36497 GCA_036250565.1 Sibynophis collaris
TGTGGGGGGCAATAAGCTGACTTTGTATAAATATACAAAAGTATGAAGGCTATTGCTTAGCACATTGTAAGCCGCCCAGAGTCTTCGGAGAAGGGCGGCATATAAATCAAATAAATAAATAAATAATAAATAAATAAAAGGCTTTAACTTTGGGGCTACCCAATAAACACACAAATCAGCCACTTGTTTCTGTATTCTCAGTATTTTTTTTTAGTCTGTTGTTACTGTGCTAGAGGACTGAGTATTTTGCTCGCAAGAGGTAAACTGTGCCTGTGTGTGGTTTACAAATAAGGTATTCCTGTGTGTTATTATTTTAAAAAAAGGCTATTTGGAAAATATCTAATTTTAGCTATTACTGCCAAGGAAAGACAAGAAGAGAAATGTAAACTATGTTTTCCTGCTGAAGAACTTGAAATAAACACACACACACCATTACAATTACGCTTCAGCTGCTTCTACTTTATCTGAAATGTCCCTCCACCCACAATTCATGTAACAGTTGCAGTAGAGTTTTTTTTGTACAGAGTAGCAAAGATGATGTTGTAGCTAAAATTTGATTTGATGTGGAACAAGAAAAAGAGGGATTTGTTTAAATGTTCTTGGGTCATAGTAAAAGCTGGAAAAAGTTGAAAACAAAACAGCAAATCCATTGATCTGTGGGTAACAGACTTCTGAAAAGCAGAAAGTAAGCAATAGAATAAGAGGAGTGTGCTTTTTAATGTATTAACACTCGTGGCTGTATTGCTGTATATTTTACTTGCCAATTTCTTCAGGTTCAAATTATTCTGGTATGGAAATGTTTCCTTCATAAAGAGTAGAATGTAGCACAGGTATCTGTTTCCAAAATTAAAAAGCAAGTCTACATTCTGTAACTATACTGAACATGCAGAAGGCAAGCTGTTGCTAGGTGGGCATTGCTAGAAGTAAATCCATTCCCTGGATCGTTATTTAAAAATCACTGGGCTAGAAGAAGGCATAAAAGCTATCGTAAATAACTGCTTAGTATTTACATGCTATGACTGAAGACATTCTTCGGTAATCCGTTTTTATATATGAACAGGCAGGCATGAAGGTTTAGATTTCACGAATTCCTCATCACTATAGTTGGCTCCAAAAGCCATGGTAGGTTCTTTTTCACTTTCAGAACATCTGGAAGTAAAGATGTAATCTCTAGTTAGTTCTTAATTTTAGAATTAAGTTTCTTAATTCTATCATTCTCACCAACTACAGGTAGTCCTTGATGGTAATTGGGACTGGAATTTATGTAGTACTTGTAAAGTGTGAATGCAGAAATGGCAATCCCTATAGTCCTGCTTGCGGTTGTTAACCAAACCATACAGCCATAAGACAAAGCCACTTCCCTCCAGCTTCCCACAATCGAGTCATTGGGGAAGCTGGCAGGAAGTGCAAGGGAAGTGCAGCAAGGCACTACCGTGCAAACAGGCCTGCAGATAGGTGCCTGGCTACTGCCAGGTGTGGGAGTGTATAAGAATGGGAGGGAGATGTGGCAAGGGGATGTGTGATGTGGGGATGTGTGAGGGTGTGTGAGAAGCACAACCAAGTTTGGGGAAGGTGTGAGAGGATGCACAAGAATGCCTAGAGAGGCAGAGCAAGGCTCAGGGAGAGTGTAGGAGGTGCGAGAGAGACGTGGCAAGGGACAGCAAGGGTGTAATGAAGGTATAAGGCTTGAGGAGGGTACGTGAAAGTGCACTGGGGTGCAGGGGAGACATGACAAATTTTGGGAGGATTTGCAGGGGTGCAAGGGAAGTGCAGCAAGGCTTGGCAGGATGCAAGGGAGGCACAGTGGGAATCAGGAGAGTGTGGGTGTGTGAGAGATGTGCGGGAAGGCTTGGCGTGGGTGCACGCATGACCAGCATGGCGTGTGCCCAGAGAAGCTGAGGGAGGATGTATGGGTAGGGAAGACTTACCCCACTGACTTGTGAGCTTCCAAGCCAGTTACCTTATTGACTTTTTGGGGAAGAGAGCAGGGAGGTTACAAACAGCAATCACATGATTAGTGCTGCAACTGGTTGTAAGTACGAGCCAGTTGCCAAGCCTCCAGATTGTGATCATGTGACTGCAGGGGTGCTGGAGCGGCCAGAACTCCAAAGGCTGGTCATAACCACCCTTCATTCAGCACTATAATTCTGAATGGTCACTAAATGAATGGTCATAAGAGGAGGACTATACTATATCATCATGCTTTGTTTTCATCATCCTATACCATAAAAAAATACTTTATGGTAGGCTCTGATAATCCTGAAGATGAAACTAAAGATGATCCTGAAGCTGAAACTCAAATACTTTGGCCCCCTAATGAGAAGGAAGGACTCACTGGAGAAGAGCCTAATGCTGGGAAAGATTGAGGGCAAAATTGAGGACAGAGATTAATTAATTGGTACTGTACTACATTGAGGGCAAGATTGAGGACAGAGAATGAGGTGGCTGGATGGAGTCACTGAAGCAGTTGGCGTGAGCTTAAATAGACTCCAGAGGATGGTAGAGGACAGGAAGGCCTGGAGGAATGTTATCCATGGGTCACAATGGGTCAGACACGACTTTGCAACTAACAACAAAAGAAATGATCTCCAACTGTCATGTTCACTTCAAAACATTTCTCCTTTGTCTTGAACTAGGTGGAAGCAGCAACTGATTCAGATAACGACAGCAAAGGCTTACGGGAGTATCATTCGGTTGGAGTGCAAGTGGAAGATGATAAACGGTAGGTTGGGCCATTCCTGTATATGTTTTTGTCTGCTCAATGTATAGTATAAATGTCAGACTCAAAACCAAGAATGGCACATGCAAAATTTTTCCAAGCTGAATTCTTTATTGTTCCACACCTGTAGTCAAAAATCTTGCCAGATGTGCTGCGCTGCTCCCTACACACACACACACACACACACGTGACAAGAGTTCTACAGGTGTTTATTCAAACCCCCCAAACAGGTCCTTGGAAAGCAGCCCTGTTACGCATTCTAGATTCCAAGGTCAGCACAGGTAACTGAGTCCAATGGGCACACACAAAGTCCAGGAAAGCAGTCCAGAAATCAAACACACTAGGATACATGGCACGAGCACACAAGGCACAGAACTGGGCATGTTGCTCCAGTAGCATTCAAGTCTTCAGGGCAAGGTTAAGTAGACAGTGCCATGCAGCCCTTCATAGACTGACCAGCGTTGTGCCTGTCTCCTCTCTGCTCTACATGTTCTTGGATCAGGAGGAAGTGTGGACTCCACCTCCTCTTCATTGCTAAAGGGTGGCAGCTGCTCTCGGTCCTCACCTGGAGCCTCCTGGCCAATTTGCTGCAGCCTCTCAGCCTCAGCCGATCACTAGTCTGACCAGCCTAGCTGAGGCTGCTCCATCAGGCTAGCCTTCTCTGAGCCCCAATCCTGACCAATATTCAGCTCCACACTTTCCTCTGCAGACTTAAACTCACCCTCCTCCTCTGAACCTGCATCTGGAGAGGGGTCCGGGAGTGGATCCATGACACCAGACTGAGGACTCATCTGCAATATATTCTAGGAAGAAGAAGCTGTCTTCACCCTCTTTCTCTCACACATAATATCTGGGATGAGTTGCCTCTTACTCCTCTGGAATTCACTCCCTCCCTCCTGGGAATTCATCTCCTTACTACATTACATCCCATAAGATCAGAATTTCTCAGCCTTGGCAACTTGAAGATCTGTGGATTTCAACGTCATGCTGGGAAGTCTGAGAATTGAAGTCCACATATCTTCAGTCAAGTTGTCAAAGTTGAGAAACACACAGATATAGTGATGTGCTCACAGATATCTATCGTTTCCAAATAACAATGACAATCTTTTCTCAAACCCCATCATCTGCACCCTATGTTTTAAACTTCATAGTTTTAACTCATTTATTTCTGTTTAGTTTAGTGATAATGCGTCACTGTAGCATTTACAAAACACTTCTAGTTTCTACTGTGAGAATAAATCAACATTTGTTTTCCAAATGAAGTTTGAGTAATATTGATTTGTATCTTGCCTTGGGTCATTAATAACCATTTATCCTATAAAGACTGCAGTCCATTCATGTTGTACCTTTCAATCTTTATATTCATTGTTATTAATATTTCTACAGCTATTCTTAAAACCCTGAAAATAATAGAATGTAGATGGTGCCTTCTTTTTATAAACAAAACGTTGTCTGTCAATATATGGATCAGTGTGTTGTTTTTCCATTTTACTCCAGCCATGGACGATTTAAGCGCTCAAACAGTGTAACGGCAGCCGTTCAAGCCGATTTAGAACTTGAAGGCTTTCCTGGACACATAACAATGGAGGACAAGGGACTTCAGTTTGGTGGCTCTTTCCAGAGACATTCAGAGCCAAGTACTCCTACTCAGTATGGTGCAGTAAGAACTGTACGGACACAAGGCCTCTTTAGTTATAGAGAAGATTATAGGACCCAGGTTGACACCTCCAATCTCCCACCACCTGAACCCTGGTTGGAACCATCCCTTGAGACCATTGAAACAGGACGAATGTCTCCATGTCGACGGGATGGGTCATGGTTTATGAAGCTGCTACACACTGAGACTAAAAGGATGGAAGGATGGTGTAAAGAGATGGAGAGAGAAGCAGAAGAAAATGATCTTTCTGAAGAAAGTAAGAACATATCTTTCTGTGCTTATTTTTATCTTATAGTTTTTAATTTATTGACTTCCGTACTGTGGCTGTTATCGCTTTGCATTTTGGAGTTGGACAAAATAGGGAAATTGTGATGGACAGTGCACCTTGCCATTGCACTGCAGAGTGACTTCCCCAGTGTACTTCCTTTGCTTGTAAAAGTTGAAACTTCTACATTTCTATATAAAATCACATGAATATGTTTCCTTGTAAGTACTGACTTCCAGGTATGAAAGAGAATTCAGATGGGATTCCAAACATAAAACACAATACACTAAGCTTGTAGAGAGAGGAAGAATTAGATTAGGAAGTATTTGACTCTTGCCTTCATTATATATTGCTAGCTTTAAAGAAAAATAGATCAAATTAATACCAGAAGCCCAGTAGAAATATATATCGTTTCAAAGCTTAATATATTTTATGGATTCTGTTATTGCTAAGTTCTTATTAAAAGCTTACTAGCTTTTCGTACGCTGCTTAATAGTAATTCTGAATAAAATTGTTGTCCACCAATCACAGTTTTGCCATCCGGATAAGTTATTCATGTAACCTCATGATTGCATTAGTGCAATGTGCCCTCAAAGACCACCTAGAAGCTATGGCTGGTTCAGAAAGCAGCTGTGCAAGCAGTAGCAGATGCCTCTTGGTGTGCCCATGTGTCACCACTGCTACACCAGCTGCATTGGCTTCCAGTCAGCTTCAGAGTGGAATTCAAAGTGCTGATTTTTACCTATAAAGCTCTGTTTGGCTTATTACCTAGATATCTAAGATAGTGCATTTGAGTCTCCAATCATTTCTGCCCACCCACTACATTCTGGCAGAGTGGGTGTGGTTCAGGTCCCCAGTATAAAACACCATTTTGTGGGACTGAGGAAGTGAATCTTCCATCGTTCTGAAACACCATTCCCACCTAAAAACCCTTTTTTCTGAAGTTCCTGAAAGCTTCGAAAAACTGGCTTTGGTCCCAGGCTCAAGGTTGATATTTATTATTAGTTCAATGCCCTCTGTTTTGTTTTGTTTTGTTTGATTTTGATGTGTATATGATTATTTTAATCTGGCCTGTCTATCTGATATGATGTTTTTATTTGATTTGGGTTTTTTTCTAGTTTGGTACACTGTCCAGAGTCCATTGGGATTGGACAGTAGTAAATTCAAATAGATAATATAAATAGTATAGTATAATGTTAGTAAAATATGAGCAAAGTATGTTATGTCAATCATACCTAGAACTAGTATAATATTAGTGATTGATTGATTGATTGATTGATTGATTGATTGATTGATTGATTGATTGATGCATTTCCAGTTCTGAACAGTACACACATTCTTAGAAATTGGAAAAACTGTTTTAGAAACTGGTGTTTTATCAGTTATATTAGAGAAGTAAGCATACTATATTCTATCTTGGTTATTTTATATTATTTTCTATAGGTAAGGACTTGTCTGTCTTTCATTCAGTTATCAACAGCAGTCCAAATTCCTGTCAATAGAAACAAACACTGAATAGGAAGATTGAGGAAATAAATGTTTCAATTTGCCCTACAATAAGAGTAAAATATTTTCTAATAGGTACAAGTTACAAGGAAGATATATTGTGTTTTGTGCTAAGACAAATTGACTTTGAGAAGCTACAATATAAATTACCCTTCACTCTTTCCATGTAAAAAATGAACAGGTAGCAGTTCAGAAAGAGTTGTAGAATTTTTGCTCTATTGAATAAAAAAATAAACACGTCTTGCTCTACATTAGAAATAATTGGTTGATCCAGAGAAACTTCAGCAAGTAAGCAAGCAAATGAAGGGATGGTTTTTCAACAGAAGTCCTTCAATGCTAGCCCATTCGTTAGCTAGAAAACTTAGTTGAATTCTATATCAGATAAAATAGATTGTATACTTCCATTTTAAACCAAGATACACATTTTCAAAGGTAAATATTTATTAAACTCTTTTTAATGTTACATAAATAGAAACTATTTAAATTATACTTTGTTTCCTGAAAGGACTGAATTTCTTCAAACATGTTTTTAATGTACTTAAACAAACAGTATTTCTCTTTTTAGTTCTAACATGAAATCAATTGAACTATTAGCATTCCAAATTCTTTGAAGACAAACAAAAACGTGCCCCCAAAAATATTTTAAAAGAGCTATATAAATCTCCATAAATCTGCTCATCTTAATCTACTTATACAAATTTCATTTTATTGAAATATTCGATATTCAAAAATATAATAATTCTGCAATACAAAAAAAGAAAATCTTGTCATGAGTAGTTACAATACTTCAGTTCAGTAAAGCATGCAAGAAATAACCAGCTAAGATAGGAATTATTTTCCTTTTTTGCAATGCTATCCCATGCATAAGTATTACTGAATACTGAACACTATTATGTTCAGTCGGGCATAATGTACATATAAAAATATAATGTACATATAAAAATATGCTTACCGAAATGGTGATCACTTCAGCAAGGAAAGACATTGGTGCAGTGTGTCAACCCATGTAAGCT
This sequence comes from Sibynophis collaris, assembly GCA_036250565.1. Classification (NCBI taxonomy): domain Eukaryota; kingdom Metazoa; phylum Chordata; class Lepidosauria; order Squamata; family Sibynophiidae; genus Sibynophis; species Sibynophis collaris. The sequence goes on from JANHFK010006203.1 coordinate 32,079, forward strand.
TATTCAATCTTCCAGTGAACACCTCTCTTCCATGCTTTTTCATCACACATAATTAGGTATTTGTGGTAGAGTATGGTAATAACATTATGTGAAATAACAAAGAGTTTGGTGGCATCTTAAAGGCTAGCCAACATATCGTTGTTCTCTTTATCTGCTATGACAGTTTTTGGAATTTGTCACAATTTGAAAAGCATGTCAATCAACAGATGAACAAGGTGAATGCACCTTCAGGAGCAGACGTTATGACCTTCAGGCAGCTCAAGTCAGATACCATTATATAGTGAAACTGGGTGCTTAGTAGATTTTTGCAGGAAAATTTGTGCATTCGAAATGCCCGTACTTGTGTGCCTATTAATTTAGTTCTTCTTTGAGATATAACTGGATGGCATTTATCAAATACTGTAGTTCAGCTATGCTTCTTGTTCTTCTCTGTGATTTATTCCTCCCAATAAAAGTTTGCAGTAGTCAAAGCAGAGATGCATCTTGAAAGTCAGCAGGTTTTTGTGAGCGCAAATTTCATTAAGATCCATACCAGTGGGATTCCAGGACTTGTGTCCATGTACCCCTATTAATTATACATCTGCAATGTGTAGTTAATTAACTTTTTTGTGTGTGCTGTTTCAAGAGAATATGTTTGAAGCTGCTGCTTATATATAGCCCACTACTACAATACTGCTTCATTATTCCCCACTGCAGATTCAATGGATGTGTCAGGTTGCTTTTACAGAATATGACCATCCTGTAGTCCTTTGATTATAAGATGTGAGCATGTAATGTATACCAGTTATATGTGACAGGAAACTTTATTTTACAGTGTAGGGTTCCCAACAACATGGAGAAAATGTAGGTTCCAAGTTGAAATTGTTTAGACCTTTCCTGAATATGGTTTCCTTTACCAATCTGTGACAAAAGTAAAAAGGAATGGGAGAAGAAGGGCTGTTATTGGATGAAGAACAATTGACTTCCCTTGCTTTGGTGACTGTTGTACAGTTTGCAAAATGCAGTTTATAAGTTTAAGTTTATTTTTATTGTCCATAATTAATGTTGAAGCTACCAGTAGGTGCTCATTAATAAAGAATGGCGTATTGTACATAAATGTGTACCTGTGTGCACATACATCACTCAAGCATAATTCGTCTTTCAAAATTAATTATATGTTAATTTTAACATATAATTAATTAATTTAATTAGATTTGGGCAAACATCTTTTTAAAAAACACTTCTGAGAATAATACTTTTGAAAATAAGAGATAAATTGAATAAGATCTCAAAATGTGGCATAAAAATAGGAAAAAATAGATTCTCAATGTTTTTTTCCTGTGCAATTGTGCAACAGTCATCCCAGTGGATCCATTTTGCAGTTTATCTTATTAATTATTTGCCATCCAGGTGTCACTTCCAATGATGAACAGATAAGAAATCGCTGAAATGCAAAGCCATAAACAGTCCTGTAAAATTTCAGTGTAAATTTCAAACCTTTAATCACCTTCTCCTCTCCCCTGTCACTTTACTAATTTCTGAAATATTTATCTGAAACAATATATAAACCTCTAATTCTTTATTCCACTCTTTTCTTAATATCTGCATATCAAATTGATGTATAAATAACAATTATCTTGAAAAATTCAGTAGGTTTTCTTAGAAAATTAGTTAGACTAGTTTCTAGAATATAAAAATGTGGTCCATACCATCCCTGCAAATGTTTAAACTACTTTAGGGTAAATGCCCTGCATGTGATACAACATGTAGAATCCACTGGGCAAAAAAATCTAGGACCCTATTAAGGATCCAGTGGATCAGAGTTAGGAGGAAAGCTGTTAATGACTTTGGTAGAGAGGTGTGGTTTTTTTGTATATGTTTTATTTGTGGTTTTCCTTTAAACAACCAAAATATTTTGTGGACAGTGTAATGACACAGTGCTAACTACACAGTGCTAACAATAATAGTACAATTACATATACATAGTTTTTGTCTTCCAACTTCTAACCTTAATATGCTCATTATAATTATAATATATTCTTTTATGTATCAATGTGTATAACACTATTTTCCCAATTTGTATTTGTTTCTTTTCATTTTTTTTCCTTTTCCCCACTTGTTGGGTTTCTTCCATATTCACCTCTTTATCGTTAAACTCAGAAATATATTTAAGCATCAATTACTTTTCTTCATACAATGTATTTGTTGACCCCTATTCAATCACTAATATTTTAAATATTACTCAAAGTTCCACCGTATTTTCAATATGTCAATTTTCTGTAAGCACCATTATTACCAATTATTAATAAAATTGATGCAGTCCCGGGATTATATCTCTGAATCCCCTGAATTTATAATCCTTGAAAGCGATAAATTCCAGTATATTTTTGCACTGTTAATCATAATAATACATTTAAATATACCTAATCATAATCTTCCACCTCCTAACCTTAGTTAGAATATAACTAAGTATAGAATATAATGAATTCCATTATATATCTGTATATGTGCTACTATTTGCCCAATTTATACTTCCTACTTATTTCTATTAGTTTTTAATATAATCACAATATGACAAGATATTGTATCTATCCATCATCTCTCAGCCTTTTTAGAATTTTATCGTTTATTGACTTTTTGATTCTTTTATATTTTTTTCTTGGGATCCTATATTTGTTTCTGATATTTTTGCACATACTGAATGTTCCCTCTGCCTTATATCCTTCTGCTGCATCATTTGGATACCCATCCATAACCCTTTCATTATATTTGGAAAATCTTCCCTTTTTTCCTCTGTTCTATTGTAAGCTCTTAAAGAGTTATCTATTTGATTCTTAATATTTATTGTTACTACCTTTTCAGTGTTTTAGTTTTCTTGGAACTTATTTTGATTTGTCTCCTCCATCACTCGTCCTTGTTTCTCATCTGTCTTCTGAATATTATGTTCCTCTTTTCCCACCATTTGTTGCTGATCTTCTACACTCACATCTTTATCTTTGAACAATCCCATCATGTCCTTATGATTCTTTGTCACGTTTTTATAAATACTTTAAACCATCACTAACATTTCTTCATAGAACTCTATTGTCTCCTGTTGCATCATTTTGTACCAAATTAATATATTAAAAATTACTCAGTATACCTCTAATATTCCAGTATCCCAATATCTAAGAACTCCAAAAAGATCAATTATTAATAAAATTTAGTCAATCCTAGAATTATTCCTCCAAGTCCCCTAAGGTTCTAGTCCTTAAAAGCTATAAATTTATACTTTATAGACTATAATTTCCAGTTTACACCTTCTCAATTGTCCAACTTTTAAAGTCTTGTTTGTCTTTTCTTCTTTTTCTTTTTCTTTTCCTTTTCTTTTTCTCCCCCCCCCCCTTTTATCGCTTTTCTTCTTTTGCCTTGTAGGATAATCTATCAAGTGATGCTAGTAAACCAAATCCAACTTGATCCACCAGGTCTTCAAATCCACCTTTCAATGAACAGTTGCAATAAAGTTTTAGTATTTACAGTTCAGTTTGCCTTAAAGATCTTCAAAAAGCTCACTAAATAATTCCCAGTATCCAAATCGCCTACTAAGATAAAGTCAAGGTCAAATAGCCTTCCAGGTGCTGTTTACTTTCTCTCCTTTCATCATTTTCATTTAAGTTTCCCACGTTGCAGTAATATTCCTCCAGTAGATGGCTCCCCTGTTCCCAATTCCAGCATTCAACAGATTGTAAAAGTCAAAAACAGCTGATTGTCAACCAATCAGGGGGGTTAAAGGTAGAGTTTTAAAAAGCAGTTTCTCCCAATAATCATTTTTCACAATGTTGTTCGACTTTTCCCAGGATTTCTGTGTTTTAAAGCATCCTTTAGGTATTTAGAACCTAGACTGTTGGGGGCAATATGCTGACTCTGTAAATTGCTTAGGGAGGGCTTTATAGCTCTCTCTTTATAGTTTTATGGTATATATACCTAAGTGCTATTGCTATTTCTTTTGCATCTGAGTCTTTAACCTTTCTCTTTAGTTTTTAATCTTTAATCCTTCTCCGTAAATCCAATTGTCACTTTCTTAATGTTTGGAGATTGTATTTTAGAAATTTTTACTTGGTTTAAATCTCTAAAGTAAAAGTTGAAAGTTATCTCACCCAGTTTCACTGCTCTGTCCACAAACCAGTCCAGCGCAAGATCCTAGTGTCCTGGTTGTCCCAGCTTGTGACAGACCAAAATGGCCATCATCCCTACTGCCATTCAGGAAAGCTTTCTACAGCTCAATGAGGAAATTGTGATTTCCTCATGATCAACGAAGCGCCTCTCCTTTCTTCACCACCTTCCCAGGGCAGCTTGACCCTGTAGGGTCTCCCTGCAAGCAGTTGCCCGCTGCATTTCACGAAGCCCGGTGGGAAAAAAAGTCAACACAAAACATGAATATCTGGTAAACGCTGAACTTGA
>JANHFK010006203.1:47614-60934 GCA_036250565.1 Sibynophis collaris
AAGAAAGAAAGAAAGAAAGAAAGAAAGAAAGAAAGAAAGAAAGAAAGAAAGAAAGAAAGAAAGAAAGAAAGAAGACGACAACAATGATAACAATAATAATGAATTATTAATATTCCTGAACTATTAGTCTGTGATGATTAAGATATTCCCATCCACAGAGTATTCAAAGAATTTCTGCACTTGGAAATAAATTGAATTTGGGGTAGTGTACAATATTAATGCTGCTTATAGTTTTGTTTTAAATGCAAGAATATCTGCAGGGATAAGGCATCTTTAAAGATAACTTTATTTCAAATGGAGCTGTTAATTAGAAATAACTACATGGAAATAAATGAATAAAATATGCATTTCTTTGAGACAGCAGATTTGAAATATATCTTTCTCTCCTTCTGCTACATCCCTATTATGCTGCTATGTTTTTCTTTCATTTTATTTTATAAATATTGCCAAATCACATGTGCTTTTCTTCCTTCCTTCCTTCCCTTATGTAGATAAGGGACTGATGGTGATAAAATAATCTGCATTTGATTTGCAACCTTAGCATACCCAGAGACAAAAAAAGTCCCTAGCTATGAAATAGAAAGCCTAGAACATATTTGCACATCAATGCCCTCCAATATTGTTTACACAAAAATTTCATTAAATTTTAAACTGTTTTTGCTGGAACTGTAATTAGTGATTGCACAGTTAGGTGCTTCTGTATTCAATATTCGGTTTCTGCTATTTGCAACGTATGTTAGTGTACCAGCAATGATGACGACAACAACAACAAAATATGCTAGATTGAAAAAGCACATATAAACACCCACAGCTCCAGCAAATATACTTTTTTTTTAAGGTATATATCCAATTCACATATAATTAATATAATATATAGTTTGATCCTTTCCCTAAGAATTTAAGAGAGGTTCCCAAAGGAAAAATCCACTTCCGGGACAAACAAAATGTTATTCAAAATAGTCTGAAGTTCTTTTGTTTTTTTTTTACATAAAACCATTTTTTTAAAGCATACTCTCATTGAAAAGGAAGGCAAAATATACGAAAGGTAAATTTGGCTCTTTTGAAAGTTCTACGCTAAATTGTATGTTGCTCACGCAGTGATGGGAATATGTTGAAGGATTGCCTTTGCCACTGTATGTCCCCGTTTGTTCCACTTCTGTTCCAAAGAAAAATCTTTAAAATGTAAACCAGATGCCTTCTGCCCATTCCAATGAAACGTTACCTGTTCACAAGTTGAGTTTTTAAGTGCAATATATTTAATCTCTTTTATATAGGAAAGATTAAAACAATAATGGCAAATAATAAGCCATGCTTCTTATGTATTATATTTTTAATTTGGGAGAGGGAGATAAAAATTAGTGTTTCTATTACGTGTGTCACAAGTCATTCAGCTCTGTCTAGAATGAATGTGAAAAGTAATATATTTGAGAATGACTTGCAGTGCTTTTGATTTAAAGACTCTTTCAACAGTATAAAATACAACTGTATATTGCAGGACCATTGAAAATTAATCACTTCCATTTCAATTATGACTATATTCCTGTTTCAAGACACAACTAAGTTAACGAGTTTGGGAAATAAAATGCTCTAATTCTAATAAGAATAGACAAAAAATAGTAAAAAACTTGCAAAATAATGTCTCATATGCGTATAATATCTGTTTAGAAGTAATTAAAATGCAGATGGTTTATTCTCAAGCCATGTGGGCATGGAGTTGCAACCTGGTTTTGTTTTGTTTTGTTTTAATAAAAATGTACATGTAATTACTAGAATCATGTACATTATCGCATTTGGTTAATAATGCTGTCCTTCATATATTTATTCAGAAATAAGCACTATATTTCATGGCATTTACTTCCACACTGTTTTCTAATCCTAAATCCATATTCAAGGTAGTGAGCCCCAATGAATTCTGTAAGCCTGAATCATGTATAGTTTTAGAGCTTGATGGTAAACAGCAGTCCTTATGCTGGCATATCTCAAATAGCCTCATTAAAGATATTGCATCTTGTTTTCAAGTAAACATGCAAAGAATTAGCTTGAATGGAACAAATGTCTAAATGAAAGTGGAAACTATTCTGGACTTCCTTTTCCAGGAGTCTGAATTATGGTTTATATCACCCATCTTCCATTTTATGTCAGCCATTTATTATCACCTTAATTAATGTTCTTTATGAGTTACATCCCATCATTTAAAACATCATTAGAGCCAATTACAATAAAATATTTTGTATGTATATTGTGATTTTACTACATAATTGATCCGAAAGGACTTTCTTGGAATAATATGCAAGGATGAAAATATCATTATGGGTCAAACCAAAATGGTATTTGATAACTTTTAGATCTTTATCAACAAACTAATTTTTCTCTTACCTATTTTTCAGGAAAAAAAATATGGTTTTTATATAAAACATTCATCGAATGCATTTTGAAAGACAGGAATTTGCTATTTTGTTATTATACACACAGCAGGGGTGGGTTCCACTTACCTTCGCTACCGGCTCACAATGGGAGTGTGTGAATGCGCGGCACTTCTGCGCATGTGCAAAGCCTCCATGATGATGTCTAGGTGGGTGGGCGGAGCCTCCCGCCGCTACTACCAGTTAGCAAGATCCGGAGTGAACCGGTAGGAACCCATCACTGACACACAGTCACACACAAGCACTTAAGATTGATTGTATCAAATGCATTCCAGAAGCCATGCATCTATTCAAAGATCTGCCTCTTCTACAAATGTAAAGGAGCCTTCAAAGTGAGCATGGCACCACATCCTGCAGTTTTCTTAAGAACAATGCAAAAGCCGTTTGCCATTCTTTCTACAAGGCTTTTCAGTTTAGCCTAGAGCTCTGCTTCTCTGGAGGAGTTCCCCCTAACTGCTAACTAGGGTGGACTCTACTGGGCTTCCAGGCCCAAACATTGTACGTTGTACATTGTCATCAGCTAAAAATTCTGAAAGCCTGAAAATATGTTCATTTCTTAGAAGCAAACTGCTGATTCTATTCTGACTCCATTATTCCCCTGCCAGAGCTCCCCTTCCTGCAGAATTGATAATTTGTCCCTTCACAAATGGATATTGACAGTGGATATTCAAAACAAGTTGAGATAAGATCTCCCCCTTTTAGAAAATAATAATGCATCTTTCCTTAATTTGCTATCTTTAACAAATTATTTAATCTGGGTTGTTAAAAGTACAGATGACCACTAAATTCTTACTTTGCTAACCTCTAGTGGATCTCCTGATACAGGCAGCCTTCCTTCTCCACTGGCCAAGCAAGCAGCAGGAGATATAACTCAGATGCCGTCTCTGACCGTTGTTTTTTTCCTGTTCTATTATGGCTTGTCAGTGAGTGCCCCCCTCCCCCCCCCCCCCCGCATACACACACACATACACACACATACAGTTATATCCTTATGGCTCGTTTTCATTAGAAGATTACCGGTAGTTAGGCAAAATGGGCCAATTGGTGGGATAAAGTTATTTCAATGACATAACCGATCATGTGAGGTTTAAACCCGTAGAAGACAAAATATTGTTGGTATTTCCATAACCCAACAATGCCCCACCCTCCTGATCCAGTTAAAATGCTGGAGGAATAGGACTGTTGTGAGTCCGTTTCTCTAAAAATTGTCTTGCACCAGTTTTGCATTTGTACAACTGCAACTGGAGCCTCTTAGTACCTAGGAATTATATCATCAGGCAGGTTTCTCTGTTTAATTAGCAGCACTTTGTGTACTCTGCTAATGTTTGTATCGTTTATATATTAATTCCATTTCTCACATTCATTCCTTTCGTATATTTTAATTTCGGGACAGCCCTAGAAATCTGTGTTCCATTACTCACAAGGGCTTCTGCAGAAGATTTATCAGCTAGATGATGTAATCAGAAAAAGAAATTAGGGTATCCGTTCCATGCATAGTTCTCTTTCTGAATAAGATATGGAGTTCTGAAATGTTGATCACATTTTGCTTGCATCTTCCTAGCCCTGTACAATGCATGAATATTTATATAAAATTAAGTTCTAAACTATAGAATGGAAGCTTAGGGAAAAAAGCTAATTAAGGGAGAAAGTATTGCACTGATAAAAGCCACAAAGATAAACATAGCTCCTTTTTGCTTTATTTTCTGCATCCTTTTCCTAATCATGTTTTTTTTAAGATGGCTGATACAATAGATGTCTGAGTAATATAAAAGCTGGAAAGCTTTTCATAATCAAATGGCTTCATACTGAGTATGAGATAATAAAAAAAAATAGAAATCAGCCAAGACTAGCTATGAGTCTATCACCATCATTTTTTTTTCTTCCAACCAAACTATAATCACAGCAGGGTTGGTCTGAATATGAATTTGGATCTATAAAACAGCTCTTTTTTTAATAGAGCGTTTTCCCTGTTCTGCAAAATGTACTCAATGCTTAATGACAAATGTGAATTAAGTCCTTATTGAAATTTTGTATTCTCTGTCCTATCCATCTTTCTGCCCTTTCCCAATGTACAATTATCTGTGAGATGTACATTCATATCTGCAAATTAATTTACCACTGAGCTTTGGTTATTTGTCACCCTTTCACATTTAAAGGGCTCAAGATATATGCATTATCTTCTCTGTTATATGCATTTATTACTTTTTTTAAAATAATGGATCACAGTGGATTGCTTTAAAAATAACTCTCTAAAATCCATGCAAATACTACTACACTGGAACTATTCTTTCCTATAAAGCAAAAAGTCACTATTATTATAGTACAGCTAGATTCTGTGCAGGAATAAACAAAGGTTCATTTAGTGAATGATACACCAAAATATCCAAGGTGGCCTGGCAATTAAATTAAATCAAATCAAATTCCTCTTATAGAATTTCAAGGAATATTAGAAACAGGAAAATAGTTATTTAATTTATTGTATATATAAATTTATATATATACACATACACACACAAGAAATCATGTTAACAATGAGGACAAACTGAGTGCCAAATATTTGTCATCTGTATAAATCTACACTTCTAGAGAAACTATTTTATGTAATTCTCTTTTCCCATGCTTTTACGGTTCTTTTGAGCAGTTCTGTTTGGTAGCATGCAGGATATCTATACAGAATATACAGTGCAATGTTTCATTACAATAATTTCTTGCTTCTCGGTAATATCTCATTGAACAAAAAAAAAATGTTGTTTATTTGAAATCTCTTTGCCAATTGTTTTATTCCTGGTTTTTTTTTTTTCATTATCTTTTCTCTGCCTTCGGCTAATTGTAAGAAGAAGAAGAAAAAAACAACAACAGATGTGCTTCAATACTTCCCCACTCTCCCATGGCTCTTTTATGAAGCTGCCTCTTTTAATTGGTTCCTGTATTGTTTATGACCATATTCTGTAAATAATTCTGCAATTAAATTTTTTGACATAACTGGCTTTTCCCATTATTGACATAGCCTCAGGTCATTGAGAACACATCTGAATCGGAACATCATAAGGAGCAGAGATATCATACCGAGGCTGCAAAACACCAGATCACCATTAGATGGCAGAACACAGGTAGTTCTCACCAACCACACTTGCTGAAGAATGTAGTAAAAGGAAACATCATGTAACCAGGCCTGATTTATTGCTTTATTTATTTTTATCTCCCCTTAATTACTCTTTTAAACAACCTCAATGTGTTGAACATATCTAGTATTTCTTCCTCCCATTTCCGCCAGACAGAACCGGTAGGTTTCTGTTTTCAGTTTCATCAAAACTTCAAACAGTTGTTGAATGAGCGGTCAGTAAGTGAGGACCATGTGAATTGCCATCTAGTGGTCATCTAGATATTCATTGACCAGGTATGGTAGTCCGAGGAAACCCTGAGATACATAACTGCTTATCTAATAAAGCTAAAATCTATGTGGGTTGTTATGTACAGGTAGTCCTCAACTTACAACAGTTCATTTAGTGAACGTTCAAAATTACAACGGCCCTGGAAAAAGTGACTTATGACCATTTTTCACACTTATGATCATTGCAGCACCTCTGCAGGACCTCTCCAGTTGTCATTCGGATGGTTGACAACTGGTCCATATTTATGATGGTTGCAGTGTCCAGGGTCATGTGATCACCTTTGGTGACCTTCCTGACCCAGCAAAGTCAATGGGGAAGTCCGATTCATTTAATGGCCATGTTACTAACTTAACACCTGCAGTGGCTCACTTAACAAATATTAAGCTGGAAATTCTTAAAATGAGGCAAAACTCACTTAATAAATTTCTCACTTAGCAACATAAATGTTGGGCTCAATTTTGGTCGTAAGTCGAGGACTACCTTTACATATATGCATAAACTTTTGTTTAATTTGCTTGTCCCTTCTGGGTTAAGAACGACTGCTTTTACACTGGAAAATTTCCTGTAGAGTAAAACTTTTGGAACTTAAATTTAGGCTTCCTAAACTTTTGGGGCATTTAAAATACTGCAGGGACTCTCAAAAAGCAGCTGTCAAGAGAGCTGGACATTCACAAAATAGCCACACAAGCGGTTAACCAAGAAGTGAACCATGGGGATGACGCAATAACATAAGTGAGGATGTAAATCACTTTTTTTAGTGCCCTTGTAACTTTGAAAAGTCACTAAACAAATATATGTCAAGAAGTAGCTATATAACCACACCAAAAGGACCTATCAAAGAAATTGCCAATACCTAAATACCATACCTAAAATCATTTTAGCAATTTCATTCAGTGTAGCAACAATATCTCTCTAGAGTATGGCACAAACCAGTTTGTACTGTGCTTTTTTAGCAAAGAGCACAGTCAGGCCATTTAACACACATTTTAACACAAATAGAAAATAAAGCAGAATTAGTCGCCACCACATAATACGATTAACATTTCATCAGTTGTATTTGGGGAAATACAGAGAAAATTAACTGCAAGCCCACACAGGCAGACACTGCTGGAAATGGTTCCCATAGTATATAGGGTGAAAAAATGTATAGTAGCTGCTTCAACAGTTTGGAAAGAGGTGCTTCACAAATGCTTCTGCACATTCACAATCCTTCTGGTGGACTGGAACACTCTTATTGTGCATACACAAACGGAGGCACGTGATATATACAACGTATGTGTCAAATATGAGTGAGAGAGACAGGACATCTATAGCCCATTAATTATGGACATTTTTCTTTGGTCAAAGGCCACATTCATTATTATTGTTTTATTTGAGGAAGCACAGTGGGCATTCGAGCGAAACAAGTGCCTCACCCAAGCACATTTCCTGGTTTATAGTTTAGAACTGGAATGGAAGAAGCAGCTGTTCGGGTAGAGTTTCCCCCTTCCAATTAAATAGCTAAAAAAAATCTGGAAACTCTACACTATTAAATTGGCAAATCGACCCACCTCTGCCAGTACCAGCAAAGTTGGCCACTATGCCATAAGCTAACCTCAGGCGCATTTAACTGCTCCTACCAGCAGTTTGGACTATGGGGGAAATGACTGTACAATTGAGAGCAGTGATGGCGAACCTTTTCGGTACCTAGTGCCTAAACCAGAACATGCGTGCATGTGCGTGCTTGGATGCGTGCCAGTACCGGAAACCCGAAGACCAGCTGGCACAAGTATGCCTGTTTTTTGGGCCGTTTTGGAGGGCATTTTTGGCCTGAAAAACAGCCCAGAAAATAGCCTGAAAACGGCTGAAAAATGGGCTGGTTTTTTGCTCCAGCACCCGCAAAGACCAGCTGGTGTTGGAAACCAGAAGAGCAGCTGGTGATGGCCCGCGTGCCCATAGAGAGAGCTCTGCTTGCCACCTCTGGCACACGTGCCAGAGGTTCACCATCACGGATCTAGAGCAACTGAACTCCAGACGCATTTGTGATGATGGTTGTGCAGTCCTTTCTCAGCCTTGGCTGATAAACCAGCTGCACCCAATCCTAGACAAAAGTCCATGAGGCAGGTGGTGGTCCTTCAACCTCAGGTATTGTGGGGCAGGCCAGAGGTTGCAATTATCTGGGAATACGCTGATGACTGAGATCATCCATATTTAGAAACAGCTAAACTACTGGTAATCCTCGTTTAGCAACCACAGTTGTGACATTAAGCTTGGTCATTAAGCAAAGCAAAGGTTTCTAAGTGAAACTGCAATGGCGCTTATGTGCTTACTTCAGCTTTCTTTTGCTTTATAGGCTGCGAAGTTTGTAAATATGAAGATAGGTCACAAAATTATTATTTTTTCATTGTTGTAACTGCCAAAGCAGACAGTTGCTAAACAAGGACTACCTGTTATAAGTCACCATGTGTGTAAAAAGTTATCTGACTTGGACCTGTATTATGTGTAAGATGGATAGATTCACACAATCTAAGCTACACTCTTAGATCCAGTAAGTCCCCTCACAGAAAGATTTAAAATCAATATTTACTTCTATTTATGTGGGTTTAAAACATTTCTTTTGACCCTGCTCTTTTAACATTTCCTAACTAGGCTTTACCATATAAAATTATTTGTATGCCATCCACAACAACACATAGGTAAGTGTCAGGCTCCAAAACCAAGAAAAAACCCCTGAGTTACTCCAAAGCAGTGTTCTTTTGTGTTCCTGACCTAGAGACAGAAATCTTGCCGAACTAAAACAAACTACTAGCATCAATAAAGTAATACCCCGAGAACTTCTAGGGGGAAGCTGTTTTGAGCCTCTTTTAGCCTCTGCTGTCTCTTGCTCCTCTGGAACACGGCCCCTCCCTCCTGGGAATCTAGACTACATTCCACCACAGTAAGGAAGGTAGGAAGGGGGAGAAAATTGCATTGGTTTTATGATGTACTTTGGTTAAACTTTTAAGGTTTGGGGTTGTTGTTTTGTAAAACAAGTTTCTTGTTTGAATGGCCTTTACCCTTCACTCAGCACAATAAAACCTGTCATTCAGCTACGAATTTTCCAGGCATGGAGTTATTTCTGAATAGACTCAGGGCATTCCCTCACTCTAATTCAGCACCATGGAGAGCCCTGCTTGGCTTGAAAAACAGCAGTTGTCCTGGACAGTTCTTGGGGAAAAAATACAATCTGGTCTCACTACTTCCCCTCCCTCTACCTTTGATAAGCGCAATCAGTGGCTTATGTACAAGGCTGTAGGCCAACAGCTGATCAGAACAACATACTTCAAGCACTTTCTGAAGCAACTGTACTAGTGCCCTACTCTAAAGGGCAAAGTATAGTTTAGACAATTGTTTTAAAAAGTGGCAATGAATACACTGCAAGATCTTTTATAACATATAATGATTAGGTTTAAATTGTCACATCGTCATAGTAATTCCCCAGAGCCTTTAAACTAAAATAGCCTGTCTAGCAAAGTATTAGTCTTGTTGAGGCTTTTTGCACAGACGTGGTTTTAGGACCACAGACTAACACACACACACGGTTCATTTCAAGATTCATAAATTACCCACATGCCTTAAAATGAGGCATAAAACACTTTTTTGTGTCCCTCTCCAATGGTAGTGTTGGAAGGAAAATTAGGTCCATTCTCACCAAGTTTGAAAAAAATGCAAGCAATTGTTTAAAACAGAGGAAAATATATATGTCTAAAGGCATCATAGTTTGAAGCTGTTTGAAGGACCACTTCTCCCTTATTACATTCATCCGGCCCATCAGAATAGGAAGGCAGGGCATGTAATAGGTCGCAAACATAAAGGATTGTTACCTGACGGGATCACGAAAAGGGCCTTGTCAATGGTGGCCCCTTCTTAATGGGAAAAAATCATCCCCCCCCCCCCAAGGTATGGCTGGCTCCTGCCTTGTTGCTTTTCTGAAAGGCCCTAAAAGCATGGTTTTATCAGAAGGTCTGAGGACCACGAATAGAGACAGAGCTGATCAAGTGGCTGATTTGATTTTGCTGCTGTTGGGGGGTGGGGAGATGGATTTTTTAAAATGTTTTTTTTATTGTGTGGTGGAATTTTTAAAAATTTTGTAAGCCGCCTGAAGTTATCTAAGTGCACGTTGGGCAGCTACAGAAATTTGTTTAAACAAACAAACAAAGAAATGATCGAAGCCCAAGTTCAGCTGATCAGAGAAGATCAGCTGATCACCCTGAGTTCTTCCCCGCAAGATCCTTTCATCAGTAGTGGGTTCCTACTGGTTCTGTCCGATTTTTAGAACCGGTAGCAAATGCAGCGGGAGGCTCCGGGCCCACCTGCCCAGATGTCATCACAGACACTCTGTTCATGCTCAGAAGCTCTGCACACGAGCTCCCATTGCGAGCCGGTAGCGAAGGTAAGTAGAACCCACCCCTGCCTTACATGGTAAAGGCTTGCCTTGCCATTGCCCTGCTGATCTATGGTTTAGTGTTTATTTATTGATTCAAAGTGGTGATCTCTTTGCGGAAAGGCTCTTTTTTTAATTTGGTCAAAGAGATCTCAGGAAAGAGGATCAAGGAAAGCGACACCATTACGTCTGGTGTTTCCCATTGCACTTTGATTTTTGTCTAAAGCCTATTCTAGTTTGATTTTCAATGACAGGAGGAAGAATGTGTGAGGGAAATTCTTTGGCTCACATCTCCCTAACTGGCCCAAACAAACCACAAGAACAGTAGCCACGTTTATCTGACACAGTCTCATGAAGTTGCCTTTGTCTTTTCATCCCCAGACCAGATAGTCTCCCCGTTTCAAAGTAATGTTTCTTCCTGATAACATTTGAGACATGGACATGATGTAGCAAACTTCACCTGCCCAATTTCTTTAAGGTGTTGCAGGCATTTCTCCTCCTCCTCCTCCTCTATTTATTATATACATTAATAGGGAATATTATGAACCCAGATATCTAGCTCAGCAAATCCTCTCCTCCTTTTTTTCTATACACAGTAAGACAATCCAGGCAATCCGTATGGAAAATAAATAGCTTTTCCTACTGCAGTTTCTTCGTTAATGCATATTTTAGCTCGGAGGGCATTTCAGATGGGAAAAGAGCTGAGTAACACGAAAACACCATCCAACAAGAAGCGCTACTAGGACCCAAAATGATATCAATAAAATTGTTGATTGTGTAATAGTTAAAATGATATTGCTATCATTAGAAAGTAAGCCGTGCTTATAGTGCCTGCGTGTTTTCCAATTTGTAGCCATCTGCGGAGAGAAAGATGTGCATAAATCAGCTTTTTGCTCGGAAAGCAATCTTTAAAACAAGCAGAGATGAAGCAGGCGCCAACCTCAAGTGCAAAGCAGCGACCACCAGAGGGCGCTCCTGAAATACAGATGGGTTTTCAATTTGCCTGGTTTTCTGAAAGATCCTAAAGGGTTAGGATAGAAAAATCTGGTAAATACAAAGCAGGTTATGCTGGGCAGGAGACACACCCACTTTTTGTTCAATGAGAATAGCAGGAAAGTGTCAAAGAAACTCTACTTGTATGTTGGTTGGTTCAGAAAAGGCTTCTGACAAAGCCAGTAGATTTGAATAGAATTGTGGAATGTATTCTATTCATGTGGTTAAAAGGGGTTGCTAAGTGTGTAAATAACAGCATGTAATTGAAGTAAAGGGATGTGGTGGCTCAGTGGCTAAGACGCTGAGCTTGTCGATCAAAAGGTCGACAGTTCAGCGGTTCGAATCCCTAGTGCTGTGTAACGGGGTGAGCTCCCGTTAGTTGTCCCAGCTTCTGCCAACCTAGCAGTTCGAAAGCACGTAAAAAATGCAAGTAGAAAAATAGAGACCACCTTTGGTGGGAAGGTAACAGAGTTCTGTGCACCTTCAGCATTTAGTCATGCCAGCCACATGACCACGGAGACATCTTTGGGCAGCGCTGGCTCTTCGGCTTAGAAACGGAGATGAGCACCGCCCCCTAGAGTCAGGAACGACTAGCACATATGTACGAGGGGAACTTGTACCTTTAATGGAAGTAAATATTGGGGGTGGGGGGACAGGATGTTCCACAAATGGTTCAAAACACTGTGCGAGAAGAAATGAAGAATGTCCCTATGACTGCTCGTTGTATTCATGGCTGAATATTTGTGGTGGTGTTGTGGTGCCTCGGTTGGGGGATATGAATATGCATTTACAGATAGGTCTTGCTTAACAATGGTAATTAGAGCTGTAATTTCCATCATTAAGCAATGTGATGGTAACATATGATGTCAGGCCACTTATCAACAGCCACTTATCAACAGCACTTCCAGCAGTCCCCAGTTACCATTGGTGGTGGGAAGCTGGCAGGAAAGATCTCAAATGGCGATTATATGGCCGCAGGACAACCTGACGGCTGGAACTTCGAGAACCAATAGTAACTACCACTCATTCAGTGCCATTGCTTAATGGTCATTAAATGAGGAATGCCAGTTCTTTGGTGTGACATGATGCTGTGATGTTGGCTGTGAACCTGAATGATTCCACCAAAAGTTTGTATGATGCTATGAAAAATGTGGCTCTCAAAAGGGAAATGAATCGAAGATCATGACAGGAAAAATAGAGTGAATGATTGGAAGTTATACATGATGACAGGCAAACAGTTAAATTTGCTTGTTTTTTTTTTATTATACTTGTTTGCCATCTATTTTGCCTCTGGGTGGCTTACAAACATTAAAAGCCAATAAAATATTGCAACCACTAATACTCACATATCCCTTTAGAATATTTGCTAAAGAGGGGGAAATGGATGGAGAAATTTTAAGACTTACAAATACTAATGGAAATATAGCAGAAGATAAAATGAATGCTGAACACCATGAAAATTAGCTTGGAATAACAACATTATTTATTTACCGAGATGCCTTTAAGCCGGTGTTGACTCCTGACGACTCCCTGGGCGGGTGCCTGCAGTTTCCTTGGTAAGATTTTAGAAGTGATTTGCCATTGCCTGCTTCCTAGGGCTGAGTCAAAGTGACTGGCCCAAGATGCCTTGGATGGGATTGGAACTCTGTGCCTCTCAGTTACAAGCCTGAGAGTTCAGCATTGCAGGAGAAGCATAAAAGTAAGTCAAATGCATTGGGGACGACTCACTTCAGACGTAAGTATAGTAAAACAAGAGTAAAGAATGAATAGCTAAGGAATAAATCCTGACCAAAGACAAAAGTGATTGTGGAGAAAGGGTTATATAAAGAGAATAAAAATCAAATTGCAAAGCGAGTAGAATATATGGAAGAAATGTAAGGAAATCAAGAGGAAAGCGGTCAGTAGGCATTGATGAAAAGGAGGGAGGGAGGGAGAGAGAGAGGGAGAGAGAGAAAGAGAAAGAGGGAGGGAGGGAGAGAGAGAACATTAACAACAGACAAAACAAGAACAGTTTGCAAACATACAAAGGTAAGAGAGCGGGCCTTCTGAGGGTCCCGTCGGCAAAGCAATGCCGGCGGGCGACCCCAAGGGGAAGAGCCTTCTCTGTGGT
>JANHFK010006205.1:6259-17598 GCA_036250565.1 Sibynophis collaris
ATAGATAGATAGATAGATAGATAGATAGATGTAGGTAGGTAGGTAGGTAGGTAGGTAGGTAGGTAGGTAGGTAGGTAAGTAGGCAGGCAGGCAGGCAGGCAGGCAGGCAGGCAGACAGACAATTAGATAGAAATAGGGATTTAGATTTAGATGATTAGATGTAGATCCTCAACAGAATACATTAGAAGGTATCAAATGCAATAAAACAAGGAAGTATGGACAAAATGAAAATGAGAGATTCTAAACTGTGTTTTGGATTTGGGAATCAGGATGATCTCCAAATCTAATAGAAGAAAATTTGGCCACTTTCTGATCAATCAATCTGAGATCTAACTAAATCTTGCTATCTCTATGAAATAGTTCATTCTATCCAGAAAGTAATTGTAATATTGGAAAATATAACTATTTGGTTCATGTTGACAGAAAAACCAGTATATTTTGCCACCAAAATATTTATTTTGCTTTATCAATGAATGATATATCAGGCCCAAAATCAAGGAAGACATATGGAGATTCTTCCAAAATGAGTTCTTTATTGTTTCACACTATGACAAAACCTTGCCAGATTCTAACATCTACAATATGCCCTAT
Organism: Sibynophis collaris; assembly: GCA_036250565.1. NCBI lineage: Eukaryota > Metazoa > Chordata > Lepidosauria > Squamata > Sibynophiidae > Sibynophis > Sibynophis collaris. Next base: position 6,851 of record JANHFK010006205.1, read on the forward strand.
GAATTGTTAGGAAGGAGCTGTCTTCACCCTCTTTCTCTCACACATAATATCTGGACTGACTTGCCTCTTACTCTTCTTGAATGCATCAGTCCTTCCCAGGTATCCATCTCCTTACTGTATTCCAACACCTAATCACATATCCCATTCACTTGTCAGCGGCCTTAAAGAAATAGTAGTATCTTTCAGCGGGCTTTGCCTATCAGTTCAAAATTAAATGAAGTTGCTGTAAGTATGTAAACCATAAAAGCCAAGGCTGTCTGCAGATCTGTTTTTATTCATGGCAGGTTCTGAATTAATAAACAACTAGCCAAGAATAACATTTTATGTTTCAGAAGCTATGGAGAGACTGTGGCATATGAGCCAATATGGAAAAGGTTTCTTGGATGTTGATAGAGGGCCATAAAGTAATCTTGAATCTTGATTTTTAGGGCCACTAGAGAGTGTGAAATCATTTTTATGTTTAAGAATGCTAATTCTAAAAGAAATATGGTCGAAGACTGTATCTGGGGAAATATTAGGATTGTCATATTTTCCCCATGGATTATTATTATATATGGTGCATTCATGTCTTTCAGTTTTGTATGCTATCTCCATCAAAAAATTCTGAACCATGCATACCAATAAAAGACAACCAATAACATAACAATTCTGCTATAAAATTAATTGACTAATAACCAGTAGAAGAAAATCCGTTATACTTATACCAATAACTGATAGCTAACAATTTAGTCTCATAACTATTAAGCTACCAAAAAAACATATGACCTAAACTTCATGCCAGGCCAAAGACCCCCTAAAAGTGAAATCCCTTCAACTGAATTTAAACAGAACAATGCACTAAATTAGTACTGGCATGAATGGTGTCTATCACTGTGGCTGCGCCTCTAAATACCATACATAATTAAGTATCTCAGCACAATTCTATTTTCTAAAGAATGGTGAGGTTTAGCATTGGAACATAAGAATATTTTTAAAAACAAAAACTAAGCTAGCTAGGTTAATAACTACCTATTTATGGACAAAAGCTTATGTAGAAAAAAGCCATAAAATGCAGCAATGGCTTCAGAAGGCAATAGTATTCATTCTAAATTATAATTTACTAAATTTCAGATTAAAAAAAAATTAAAATAAGACGTTCTTGTTAAATAAGCAGCCACAAGCATATATTTGGATAAGGGATAATTATCACACATAATTCTTGCAAGAAGCCATTGATAGAATTTAATCAGAATATTATTAGTCTAAACAATGCTTGATGGGGGAATTGTTCAGATAATTCTCAAAAATTTAAGAAAGTTAAATTAAAATTTAAGATTGAAGAATTTTTCTGTGTATGCCTGTCAAAAATCTGACTTTGAAGTTTGTATCTCTTTGCATCAGTCAACAAGAACAAAAATTGGAACAATTAAAGATATCATCATGTCTGTCTAGGAGCACTTAATTTATATATGTATTGAATTTGAAGATTTGGAGTATCTTATTAAATATTCTGAGTAAATATTTAACCCCAAGCAGAAATTACAATTAAATTACAATCATTATGAGCTGGCCAGTTTTGGAGACAACATCCTTACCACCACCATGACCCGTGTAATTTTGGTGCTTCACCCAGTTTAATACTATTTTGTCTTACAAAACCAAACCAGAAGTTCTCTCTTCTAATATTCCTTTTTTCTATTCAAAGTTGCTTTTTGGAAGACACTTCTGAAAGTAAGGTGGAAGCTAAGTGTTACAACAACTCTGTAAATCTCTTAAATTGTAAAAAAAAAATAGAAAGAAAAATATTTTATTTTGCTGCCTAGATATGAGCACAGAACAGTAAGAATGAAAGAAATGCCTGGAGCCAAATGAGAGAAATAAAAACTGGAAGAGGGCTCTGTTTTTTCATTCCAATAACTACAATGGCCAAATTAATACATAGAACAAAACAATTTTAAACTATTATTATAGGAAATTCAGTTTGGCTTTTATTATGATTTGTAAATCAAGCTGCAACAATAAATTGAGACAAAAAAGCATTTGAAGTGCTTTACTCAAAAACAGTTACAAAAGTTGTTATCTATATGTACTGTATTTGGGTGCATATGGAGTGTCCTTATATGGGAGTAGGTTGGGGAATCAGATATGGACTGCACAATGCAATCCTAACCAAAAATAAGTGTCCCTGATTTTAATGAGACTCTTGGATGAGTAAAAATTACTGAAGAGAACAAGTAAGTGGGAACTTACGAAAACACATTGTGGACTGTGTGTTTTTCCCAAAATATTTGAATTTACTATTTTTCATCAACAGTGGAGGACAAAGGAGAAGATACGGTATAAGAATCTTCTCTTTAATAATGTGTTGACTCTTCAACATTACATTGCCATTGTTCAATCTGTTTCCATTATATTTATAGCACAGGGTGTAAGATTTTACAACATGAATAGGTCCCTCAATGCCAATTTAATGGATATCTCTTTTGTTTCATTGATGCAGTACATAGTAAAATATCATTGATTAATCCAAGAGGTACACTTTGTTTGTCCTTAAAAGCCAAGTTAAAATATTAATCTACAAGCCACCAAAATAAAATTAGTTTGAAAACTAGGTTCTATGTTAATTGACAACAGAAAAGACTCAATATTTGAGATATGAAATACTGTGTTTATTATTTTATTTTAATTTTATTTTCATTTCATATATTAAATTTGTTTGCTGCCCATCTCACCAAGAAATATTTTGAGGAGTCAGACTTTAAAGTTCTCATTAGACATGCTATCTTCTATCACTGAAATATTTCAAGCCCAAGAAAGAAGAGGATACTCAACTTTTTAAGGTCTTTGGGGTAGCATGTATTTAGCTCCTCTCTGAATGTGTGATGATAATTTCAGATTTGGCACCAGCTGTGACCTCAAAAGCAGGGTGGTGTTAGAGTTATGGTTAGGGATTCAGGAGATTGAGGATTGCCTATTTGTAGGATTAGGGGATTAGCAAATTCCTGCTCTGTAGCTGCTTCCTTGACTATGCTATTTGAGGTTTGCAACTCAATCCTGGGGGGTTTCATGCTATCACCCAGTGGTGAAATCCATTTTTTTTTACTACAGGTTCTGTGGACATGGCTTGGGGGGCATGGTGTGACTTGGTGGGTGTGGCAGGAGAAGGATACTGCAAAATCTCCATTTCCACCCCACCCCAGGGGAAGGATATTGCAAAATCTCCATTCCCACCCACTCTGGGGCCAGCCAGAGGTGACATTTGCCAGTTCTCCAAACTACTCAAAATTTCTGCTACCGGTTCTCCAGAACCTGTCAGAACCTACTGGATTTCACCCCTGCTACCACCCCTTGGCCTGGACTCAGAGGCAGCCCAGAGATTCAAGGCCACTATGGAAAACATGGGTTTGACTTAGATTATTTCAGGTCTGAACCATATAGGGCATTACATGCTGATCTGGAGTTGAGAGATATTACCATCAGTCCCTTGTCATGGACAGACATCTTGGAGTTTATCACATCACTCCCAGAAGAAAGCTAGGCCTAGTCAATAAGTCTTCCTCTATGGTCCTTACTGGATTTCAGAGGAAACTTTTTGCTTGCCTCTGATACGTGGTTTGACTCAGGCTTTGGTCATCACTTCAAATTAGATTGTAGTTCAGCCTTAGATCAGATCAGTGCCTATGTAGACTCTCACTAGAGTGTTCACTGGTTTAAGAGAACCTCTTGAGGATGAAGTAGCAGATGCCTGGAGCACTGCTGGAGGAAAACCAGGAGTAAACCCAAACATAACATAAGTAGGAGCTCTATTGTGGTGTCAAGAGAAACAAAATAGTTATTTCTTCCTTCTTATTGTGCCCTCCAACTACCAACCCAACTCACTTCTTCCAAGTGAGTCAATCCCTCTTGGATCAAGAAGGGATGGAGTAGTATCCGCATGGTAGATCCGCATGGTAGCCACTTCACAAGTTCGCTTATCTCATGGAGTCCCTAGCCTTGCTGGCATAATCAAGTCTTAAGGAATTGTTGGAAACTGAGAAATGATGAGGCCAACCTTACATCAGGAGGGGGGGGGGATAAATTTCCACAAGGTAAGCACCACCACATAAAACCAAGGCCTGCCAAATACAGTTACGTAGCCAATAGAACCTGTAATATGCCTTCTCTGTTATATTAGGTAAAACAGGCAAAGGGAATTTGGGATAGAGGGTCCCAGGGGGTTGATGAGATCACGAGGTGGCTTCCTTGCTAATATAATATCTTGTGGGCCTTATGCTTTTAACACTTTTTAATAAAGTTTTATCTTTTAGACATGTTTATTGTCTTATTATCTTTGTTGTATGCCAATCAGAGTCACTTCTTGTGAGAGGACCGGCCCTATAAAGTTGATATATGTATATGTGTGTGTGTGTGTGTGTGTGTATGTATATACACATACACACACACAAATAAATAAATAAAGTATTACCATACTATTTATAAATGCTTTGTATTTTTTGTAACGCCTACATTTCTATTAATAATCCTGTTCCATCTCCACAGATGTGTACAGAATTTGATTGATGTGAGTCACAGCAATTTGCATGATGAAAAATGTCATTTTCTTCTACTTATTTCAAGTATTCAATTGAACAGTGCCATGCCAGCTCAGTCATCCTCTATTAAGAGAAAAAAATAAAATGCTGGAATGGAGGGAGGCAAGGCAGGGCTAGAATAAATATCACTGATTTCTAACCACAATTATAATTTCTGGATTCACATGTCCATTATAACTGAATCACTTTCTCCATTTTTCCTATAAAGATAACTGTGTTCTTTGGGGCCATATATTGAAGGTGTAATATATGTTATATATTCATCAAATCTTGGACAATAGTGATATCTGAATTACAATTCCTATTGGGTTTCTTTTTAATTATTATTTTCTGAAATCAAACCAGCTTTTCCTAGAAATGTAAATGCATCTTCAGGAGGGGATGGATTAAAGGGAAGAATGTGATAAAGTGGCCATTGCACTTAACACAAGCTCTGTCCCTTTTAGATCTGCATTACATCCTTGTATATATGCATGGAAGGAAGGAGCTTGCACCTAATGGTAGAATGACACTTTCATGATTTTAACAAAAGCTTCAGATGTGCAAATATTTTGATGTCTCATTGAATAAAGGAGGCCTTGCACAACCTCCTCGCTAGGGATTCTTAATTTAAATGGGGAATGTTTTTAGGGTAAGGGTTTTAATGGGGCCAGTCAATAATTTAATATATTTTAAACTGCTTTTATATTTTGTATTTGAATGTTTTTAATATGACTGTATACCGCCCTGAGTCCCGTGAGGGAAAAGGGCGGTATATAAATTAAAAAGAAAGAAAAAAAATAACAATAATAACAATTAGAAAAGAGGACACCACAATCCATATAGCTGGCTCAGAAGGATATTATGATCAACAGTACTGAAAGCTGCTCAGAGATCAGTGAGCAGAAGGATGGATGTACCATCTACATCCTCACTCTGCCACATGTCAACAACAAGTGCAACCAAAGCTACCTCAGTACTAAATCGTAGTCTGAAACCAGAGTGAAATAAATCTGGACAATCTGTTTCTTCCAGGGAGCTGCAGATGGACCACCTTCTCAAAAAGGAAAGATTAGAGACTGGTAATTATCAAAAACTGCTGATTCCAAGGACAGTCACTTGAGGAGTGGGGATGTCACCACTTCTTTCAAGACTGGGGGCATCACCCTTCTGTCTAAGAACACAGCATTACTGCATGGAGCCAAACAAGGATCATCTCCCTGAGCATTTCAAAACCCAGGAGAAACCTGTTCAAGAAACAGCTAGCCAAACTGACAGCTGAGAGATCCATTTACCGGTATCTCTTATTCAGGAGTCACACTCACCCCAGATTTATCATCAGATCATACTTCAGGAATTTCAGCTGGTTCTACCCAGTCAGAGTTCAACAAAGAGTAAATATGAACAACTATATCCACTACATAACCTGACTGATCTTCAGGATGGCCCAGCAGATATTGTGGGTAGCTCTCCCAAACCAATAGGAAACATGCCTTTTAGCCATACAGTGCTGTTGACAAATTCTACTTACCAAGGAACATAGATGGCTGTGGAATGTTGCAAGTACACTAGACAGTTGATGAAGAAAAAAGGGCATTAGAATAACATATTAAGGATAGAAAAGAAGATGCACTGAAGCTAGTACACTATGAAGGCTTATTGAATACTGGAGAAACTGGAATCTTGTCAATGGCTAAGAGCAGGAAACTTGAAGGAAGAAATCATGAGGGGTTCTGGCTGCACAAAGATCAACCTTTAGTAACAAGTGATACAAAGCCAGAATTTAGAGGCCATCTCTTCAAAGAAACTAAATAAATGGTGGATTACTTAGTTAGCTGCTACAAGAAGATCACATAGACTGCAAACAATGACATGATAAAGTAACACTAATGGTCTATATCTACAAGAAATATCATTTTTCCCCCTGCGAACAAGAACTTGTGAGACCACAAAATAAACAACATAATAGATATTGAAAAAAGCTAAAATGCTCTGGAACTTTACAATTACAACAGAAAAGCACCTGCAACATAACCCAGATTTAACTGTTGATAAGAAAGACAAAAAAATCTGGATAGTGGATGTTGCAGTACCCAGACACAGCAGAAAAGAAGACAAATAATTCACTAAATGCAAAGTAGAAGTAGAAGTAGAAAATAAAAGATACCCTGTTTTCCCCAAAATAAGACATCCCCTGATAATAAGCCCAATTGGGCTTTTGAGTACATGGCAACAAGGCCAAGCGCTTATTTCAGGGTTCAAAAAATATAAGACAGGTCTTATTTTCGGGAAAAACATGGTAGTATCAATTACAAATAGTAATACGTGCCTTGAGTACAATTCCAAAACATCTGGAGCACCACTTGAACATCATTGGCATTGATAAGATCACCATCACCTGCCAAGCCCCAAGAACCAAAAAGAACATGTAATGAAACTTCTAAGCAGATTTTTTTTTTTACAGTTCCACGCCTATAGACAGAATTTTGCCAAACTAAAGCAGTCTGATATCTACACAAACCTATATCCCGAAAACTATTGGGAAGGCGATATCTTCACCCTTTTTCTCTCACACAAACTATCTCAACTAAGTTGTCTCTTACTCCTCTGGAATGCATCTCCTCCCTTCTGGCAATCCAACCCGTTACATGTCATCACATCACTATTACAAAAGGTAGCTTGACTTGGAGGAGTTTACATCCCGCACAGATATCTTTAACACTATCAAAGAAAAACATCTGCCTACCTCTGGTCCCTTGGAAGAATTCAATAAGTGGCTAAAAATGCCAAATCCAATCTAAACATCTGGCTGAATGTGCAACCAACACCAAGAAGGATAAAAATAATGGTAATATATATTTTTAAACATCCTAAAAGTGGATGATTGATAGATTTAAGCTTCCAAAGGAATTATCAGACTAGTACGCATTTATTAAAGAGACTCTAATGTAGCTAAAATGGAATTGCATATACTAAAACACAAGGATAAAAGATATACAGGATACTTCTTTCCAATGGGAAGAGGAATTCCTTCCAATTCTAAGACCTTTAGACTTGCTTTGCCTTGAGTAGGAAGAGTTATTTTTAATGTCTACAAAATAAATGGACAGCTGACACCCCATTGTAATCCTCCCTTCAGTTGTCAGATGCCAAATCAGGAGAACGGGAGTAGACCCACCATCCTCTGTAAATTGTCACAAGGCATCTCCTGTGGTTGCTGGCATTGGAAACTGAGATCTGTTTTGAGCTCATCTTCAGCATAAAGAACTGTCCCCAGTCAATGTAGAAAAGTTTAGCAGAGATTGAGAGAATACAACATTTGAACATATTTATGAATGCATCAATGTGCTTATTATTTATTAAAATATTTATAACCCAATTACTTTCTTACGATTGCAGGGTAGCACATATGAAATTAAAAGAATAAAATGAAATATGAATAAAATTTTAAACAGCTCATTTCAGTTCATTATGTGATTACCTTGATTTAGAACAACTTTGCTCATTCAATTCACCAGATACATTTTTTTAAAAAAGTGTCAGCAAAAGAGAGAGAGAGAAATGAGTTTCCCTGTGAATGCTTCTTTTTTCTCTCCTTGTTGGGTTTTTTTTTTGTGCTGCTTCATTTCTTTGATGTGAATTTAATGGTGACATTTAATAAGCTTTTGAAAAGTTTGCTGGATATCTTTAATTAACTTGAGCAATATAGTTAAAACTAAATATACGTTGCTTTAATAAATAATATATTTTAATAAAGAACAATGAAGTGTATTCCAGTGCTTATGTTGCTATATTTGTTTTACATAGAAGCAATTAAAAGTAGATGTGCATTTGACCAAATGCACACCTTTAAATTATCCAATAGGCTGCAGCCTTGAAGTTAGTTCAATTGAGTATGGCTGTCTTTGATTTTTTCCTTCAACAGCTGGTATGAATCAACCTAATGTCATTAAACAGAAAATATCAGAAAGCTTTAACACAGTAAGCACTGAATTTAACTTAGAAATTTGCAGAAAAACCCAGTATTGCTACAGTGGAGGCATACTTCAAAGTGTAGCTAACATTGGCTAAATGTACACAACCATGTGCATCTTATATGTAGGAAATTACATCCACTGGGGAAATAGCTATGGGAATTTAATCTGCTCACCAAGGCTGATAATCACATGGTCAGCTATGTTTAGAAATGTGCAGCTCTATCTGTCTCTCTCTTTATACAACATTTATTCAAGAAAGTTTAGTTGCAATTTCTATTCCTGTCACTGGCGTATCAGACAAGTGTGGTGTGTCATTAGCCTTGACAATAGGATTGAATGTTTAAAAAACGCCATTCTCTGCCAAACCATTGTCAGAAGTAATATGCAACATACACAGACATGCATAAAAGCATGAGGTTTTAGTGTCATCGACTTTTTCCCCTCTTTCCCCTACGATCATGCTTGCTTTTCTTCTCATATTCTGCTTGCATCCCCTCCATCTTTCTGCTATAGTATTTTTTAAAAAAAATATTCGAGAATATGTACAGTTTTTTATAATGGCTCACAAAAGAAATGAGAAGCTAAGATTTCATTTAGATGAGTTGGTACCCTTATTTCCTGAATCTGATTTGAGAATGCATTGACTGTTGTAACTATTTTATGATCTGATTTAAAAAAAATAGTGTAATTTTAAAAAGATAGGAGAAAGTGCAAAGTCTGTAGTTTAAAAAATATCACTGCATACCATGTTTTCCCGAAAATAAGACCCTGTCTTATTTTATTTTTTTTTGAACCCTGAAATAAGCGCTTGGCCTTATTGCCATGCATTCAAAAGCCGGATTAGGGCTTATTATCAGGGGATGTCTTATTTTGGGGAAAACAGGGTACATTTTGGTTGCGAAATTAAAAACTGCATCTCCTATTTATCTATGAACCAGTGTCATCCTTATTCTAATCTAGGAAGTTATAACTTCATGGGATTGAAAATTGAAATCTGAATCTAAATAAAGGCAGATAAAACACAGAGGCACTAGCCCATTCTGATACCACGTAATCTTAATCATTAAATGGAGGAATTAAAGTAGAAGAAGAGAGGTTTATTAAATGCCTTTATTAGATCGATATAGCATAGAGGTAGGAATTTGCAGGCTCTCGGCTTTGCTGAGTTACAATTTCCAAGTCTTCCGGTGAGATGGATGGATGGTAGTTTTAGATATGAAAAAGGTGCCCCTTCTTTTCTCAGGGAAAGATATCCTGCAACAATCTTGTAACAATTGTACACTTATTTCAATTTAAAAAAGGGGATAGAATCCCGAAAACCATAGCTGCCATTTACCAATTTTAGCATACTCTTCAGCTAACAACAGCAACCTACTAAAGGGCTGTAAAAATAACAATCAATCATGAAAGCAGTGGATAATTTAAAGAAGAGGTGATATTTCATGTCTTCTTGCTTTCCTGCTTGTGGATAAATTGGTTGCAACAGCCATTAGATGAAGAAAAAGGCTTAGCCCTAGATGGTGAAAAAGCAACACATGAGAAAAATGGCAGTTTTGATGCTTTTCATTTCTTTTTATCTATCTGTGCTGGATGTCCATCTTTTGTGTAGTACTATTCACAAGCATCTATGCATTTCTCTTATGGGATGAGGTCTTTTTAAGATCTCTGTTCGTGCAATATTTTTTTTCCTTTTTCAGGCTATATCATTTTTGCATGCAATTAGGTTCTCAAATGTATCGTTATTTCACTGCACAAAGTCTTGCACAATAAGGAAAATAGAGTAAAATGTATACATGTTGCAATATTTTTTCCATGTGGGGTATGAAACAGTCATTTCCTGAGTGAAAGATATCTTCTTAATATCATGCTAAAATGAACCTTTAAAAAAAATTAACTGTTCTTTGTTTTGTTTTTTTGAGGAGCAGAAAAGCAAACAAAACATTTTGATTCAATGAACTTAGACTTACTGGGTCTTGTCTTTCTCTATGCTTGTAATCAATATTTTAAATACCAGGACTTAATTTTTTTGTTCTGAATTATGAACGTCAACTCTGAAACATGTTGAGCTAGTCAGCATGGTTTAATAATAATAATAATAATTTTTTATTTTTATACCGCCCTTCTCCCTGTTGGGACTCAGGGCAGTGAACAGTCCGATAAAATACAAAAAACACAGAAAACATACAAGTAAAAACCCCACTTAAAATAATTAAACTAGTGA
>JANHFK010006205.1:25090-39611 GCA_036250565.1 Sibynophis collaris
CTCCTGCGCTGAATTCTTAACTCGGAAGTAAAAATGTCGATTTAGAAGGGACCGAGTGGATTTGCCTCACGGGACCGCGGTCAAAACCCGAGGCTGAAAAGAAAAGAAAAGAAAAGACGGCGGAAGAAAAGAGACTTAGGCAGAAGGCGCCTTCTGTACATGCCCCGGAGTTATGCTCGCCCCCTCGTGCTTGACTTGCAATCCGGGGCTGAGCTTTTTTAGATGAACCCATTTTGTTGACTGGAGACTTCCGTGTTGTGTGCATTTAGGGCGGAGGGAGGAGCTGCCGTGCAGGAGTAAAGGGTGGTGAAGGCTCTTGTGTGTCTGCGTTTGTGTGGTGTGTTTCTGTGTGTGTGAATGTGTGTGTGTATAATGGGCATGGAAGCAAGAAAAGTTAAGCCACCTTGAGGTGTTACTTTTTGCTGCCCTTAAACTAAGTACAGATCTCCTATGTAACCCCACAGAGGTGGATATCACAGCCTGATAACCCCAGGAATCATGATTGAAAATCATAGCCCAACAGATATCATTATGTCTTGGCATGTTGGGTGAGCACAGACGTTGTGGTTTGTTAGGGACACTTGATAGTTCAATAGGTGTATGGATAAAGCTATGGTTTCATAGTTTTTGAGGAGCTGGAGTGCCAGCGCCCAGGATATAGCCATAGGTGTCAAAGGATGCACAGCTAAGTTTTCTTCATTTCTTGCTACATTGTCTTGCTACAGCTATCTTGTTGTCTGATTCTCCCATCATTTCTATGCAGTTTAACCTTTACTGTTGCTCCCTGCAGTTTTCTTATCCACCTGCTCCAGCTTTTTAGACTGTGTAATCCTTCTCATGGAATACCAATAATTATTTTCTTGTGGGGAGGGGGTATCCGGATTCTTTTCCCTTTTCTGCCACCACCCATATAATTTTCAGAAACTTTCCCACTATCTTCAGTCATTTATGATCTGTTTAACTCAAATTTAAGAAACCAAAACTACTTTTCTGGGGCGGAAAAAAGCCATTCATATGCTGCCTGAATAACCATTTCTTACTCCTTCCCTCTGTCTTCAGTAGCCAAAGATTACTGAACTGAAATATCTACTTAGGATAGTTCTAGCTCACGTTTAATTTGCAGATTGCATGGAGGCAACCTGTAGCTGTGATTTCTATCTGAAAAGGAATTAGACCAGATTGTGGCAACTGTGTTTGTCAACAGCCTCTTATTAGAATGGTTCTGGGCTATTTTCAGGTACAGAATGCCATTTGCAGAGGAAAAGTAGAACACCGAGAGATTGCCGTTGTGTCATATATTAAAGGAGGTTCCTCTCATGTTCTTAAGAAGGAAATTATAATGAAAATATGTTTAGGATAGGTATCTAAACAAATACAGAAGATTATTTGGATATTATTTAAAGACCTTAATATCTGTATTGTACATTCCCTTCATTTTTTGTGTGAAAGAGTAGGGATTGAAAACTCTGATTTATCTGTATAGAGAAAGAATCTCCTAGGTTACTTCATTAAACAATACATATTTAGAATGGGGGAAATGTATGCAGAGAGAGAGAAAAAGAATTGCCAATAACCATATGGCAATTCTGATCAGTAAAATGCCAGGGGAAATGGTTACACTATTTCAGTAATGTCAAGTTTACACTTTTAAAAAACTATTGATATATATTTTCTTCCTGACTTGTATCCATTCCACCAGTCTTTGGCCTTTGCTAAGCACTATGTTTTGGCAGCTTGCTAGCGATCAGCTAGATTTAAAGAATGGTGCAAGGAGTGGGGGTGGTCTTGATGAAGAAGTTAAGTCAAGATCGATTATGATCTTTTACACCGTAGGATCTCTCAGCGGCTGAATTTTTCAGTAAGTTCATTACTTTCCATCTGCCTTCCCAGGATATGACATTCCAGCATATAAAATGCAGGGTTTTTCCAAATGGACACTTTTTTGTATACTATTAATACCAGTCAAAAAAGTATTGGAGATACTGCCTTTTTCTCCTTCAATAGATGTTCTCACCCTCTTAAGAGAAGGCATCCATGGTGGTGGGCAGAGAGGAAGATTGTTACAAAGGGAGATTGAGGTCTGCAAAATTCCATGGATGAGTCAGGATGATTGTATGAATAACAGCCTCATCTGGTAATGCCCATGAGATGCGTTAGCAAAAACTGATACTTGACTGAGTTTAACAGTCTGTAAGAATTAGTTCCTTGTGTTACATTTTGTGGCAAGTGGTAGGGCATGTGGGGAAATAACTCACAAGTTGAAGCTACCATATTCTAGAAAGAATATAATATTGACATTCAAATATGGGCAGTAAATTAAACCATCTCAATTGGTCTGCAGGAACATATGCCTGCCAAAAAAAGCAAATGTAGTACTTATGGCCCTGTCAATTAAACAACTTGTAGTGATTTTTTTTTATTATTTAGTTATTTAACTTCTAAGTTTAAAGATACTGTGAATGTTTAAATATTTTTCTTCTATCAAAGTGAGCTACCAAAAGTCACCTGATTATAGCAGGATATAAATAAACACCCTGCTTCTAGATCTGCTAAAAATTGAATATGGTTTTTCTCCTGCCTGTTTTGCTGCATTGTTTCTTTTATTGACATAGCTTAGATACTTTCTTTCTTTTCTCTAGGGACACTTGCTGATTCTAGCTCTTGAAAGCCACTGATGTGAATTCATTGGTGTCACCATGACTGAAGCCCTCATTTCGGTTGTCCTGAATTTGACTGAAACCCATGCACTGGCTAACAATGTGACCAGCAATGCCACTAACAAGTGTTCCTTGACCAAAACCGGTTTTCAGTTCTATTACTTGCCAGCTGTCTACATCGTAGTCTTCATCACTGGATTCCTAGGCAACAGCGTGGCCATCTGGATGTTTGTCTTCCACATGAGGCCATGGAGTGGCATCTCAGTTTACATGTTCAACTTGGCCCTAGCAGACTTCTTGTACGTCCTGACGCTCCCTGCCCTAATATTCTACTACTTCAATCAAACCGACTGGATCTTTGGAGACTTCATGTGCAAGCTGCAGAGATTTATCTTTCATGTCAATCTGTATGGAAGCATCTTATTCCTCACATGCATCAGTGTGCACAGATACAGTGGTGTGGTGCATCCTTTGAAATCATTAGGGAGGCTGAAAAAAAAGAATGCTGTTTACATCAGCGCCCTGGTCTGGGTTGTCGTAGTGGTGGGAATCTCTCCCATTTTCTTTTACTCTGGGACTGAAGTAAGGAAAGTCAAAACCATGGCGTGCTATGACACAACGGTAGACAATTACCTGCGTAGCTACTTTATTTACAGCATGTGCACCACTGTCTTCTTGTTTTGCATCCCGTTCATTCTGATCCTCGGTTGCTATGGATTAATCGTGAAAGCACTGATTTACAAAGATTTAGACAATTCCCCGCTTAGGAGGAAATCAATTTACTTGGTTATTATAGTGTTGGCAGTATTTGCTGTGTCTTATCTTCCTTTCCACGTGATGAAAAACTTGAATCTACGCGCCCGGCTGGATTTTCAGACTCCAGAAATGTGTGCGTTTAACAACAGGGTTTATGCTACCTACCAAGTAACTCGAGGGCTAGCGAGTCTCAACAGCTGCGTGGATCCTATTTTATATTTTTTGGCTGGAGACACTTTTCGTAGAAAGCTCTCCAGGGCAACTCGGAAAGCCTCGAGACGGAGTGAGCTCAATGTGCAATCCAAAAGTGAGGATATGACTCTGAGTATTTTATCTGAGTGCAAACAAAATGGAGACACAAGCTTATGAATGGTTCCTTCCTTTCCCTGCTTTTGTCTTCTTCGCAAACACTCTCTATCCTCTATCCGCCACCCTAACTTTTAAATCTTATAATACTGATTTTGTGCATTAAAAAAGCCCAAACCGTAACCAGTGAAGAACATGTGTGCATATGTTTGTGTGTGTATGTGTGTGTATGTGTGTTAAACCATCTTCTAGTTGCCTAAAAGACTTTGAGGAAACTAAGTGAAATTTAAATATTTTTAAAGGAAAAAAAAAGAGATAAGTGTCTAAAATATTAATTTAATGGGATACCATGGTGGCACGTACAATTTAAAGAGAGAAGGGATTAGGAGTCTCTTTCCCCATATGTACAACTACATCCTTGACTTAAGAAACCTGAGAAATCAAGTAGTTGTGTGAGATCCAACTCTAATCGTCTATCTCCAAATCTCTTCCTTGTTCATTGCTGTGGTCATAGGAAGGGAAGGATGATCTATGAATGCCAGCCCCATTATGGGCTAATGCAAAATCCTCAAGAATATTATAGCTCATTATATTCATTTAAAAGAACAAAAGCCCTTCCAGGAATGGCAAGCAGTTGGCCATACTTTGCTCAGTTAATCAATAAGAAATAAGCCTGCTCTTACTTCTTTATTTTATTATAGTTGATTTTGGTTTCATAATTAACTCAATGCATATTAGCCAGTTTGAATTTATTACTTTTTATATCGATTTGGGGTACTTTCCCAGTGTACTTGTAAGTTCTCATATTGTAGCAATTTTGGATAGAGAATTAAATTTCTGTGCACTTTATCATTTTGGATTCTTACTGAGAATCTATTATCATTTATTTTGTGATTTGTTCTAGCTGACCTATCAAAGCAGATAATGTTCCCTCCCAAGTCTGGATCAATGTAGAAAGTAGAACTTTGCAGTGCTTTGGATTTGATTCCAAGAAGATGTTTCAAAACAAGTTCCCACGAATGAGCTGACTACTTATAAGACTTGCAAATTGGAGTTATGGTTGGGTTCTGCGCACACAAAACAACTTTATGGAACTGAACCTGAATTGTTGCATGGTCCTATCAAATAGTTATTCTCAATCTGGTGTCCTTAGGCTACCCCAAGAATGGTTACCTAATACATCTGGAAACCTCCATAAGAGCACAGGTTGATTTGAATGTAAATAGTATATAATATAGGATAATAGAGTATCACCCACTATCACATACAAGATTCAGGCTTTAGCATATGCTGGAAAATGTGAGTTAACAGTTCTGCCTATATAGCCATGATGGGGAACCAATGGCACGTGTGCCAAAGGTGGCACACAGAGCCATCTCTGTGGGCATGCCCAGCATCGCCAGCTGCTCTTCCGAATTCTTCATGCGAAGACCAGCTGGCTAGCGTGCATGTGCATGATGGAACCCAGAAGAACAGCTGGCCACCACACGCATGTGCACTGGCCAGCTGCTTTCTTCCGGGTTCCAGTGCTCCTGTGTGCGCGCGGTCCAGTGCTCCACATGTGCGCGGTCCAGTTTCAGCACCCAGTGTTGAAAAGGTTAGCCATCACTGCTATATAGAATGAAATCTAAATTCTTTGCTTTTGGTTGATAATACTGATATGGCTAGGACTGGGGCAATCCAGTTGAGCTCTTGATATGCCTTCCCACATGCCTTGATATTTATTTGCTGGTGGAAATGTTCTTATGAATATAAATCCTGTTAGCAACACAAAAAATTCTGTTGTTTAGCCCACTGTGTTTGTTATTTTCAGAAGACACGTCCTCAAAGCCTTTAAAAATCTCTCACCGTAGCAAATATAGCATATCTCCTCCACTTAAGAGATGCAATTCCTATTCGGCAATTTAGATCATTGCCTAATTTTGGAGTTGGTCTCCAGTTTTTCACTGGATAAAATAATGAAGCTTATCTAACAGGCTATATTTTTGACAGCATAAAGACAGGCATTTGATTTATTTTTAGGTTTAATTTGCTTGTGTTACTCTAAAGCACTTTGCACGACAACAGCTGTTTTTCAGGCAAATGGTTTACTTCTATAGTATATGCTTTAGGTTTTTTTCTCTCCCCCAGAACAAGCAAAAACTGCCATTGCTTTTGATTACTGGAGGAAAAAAAACATGCACATCATTTAAATTTATACAAGGTTTCACCTTGATTTAAGAAAGACCTGGAGCCCAACTCCCCATTTGAGGAATTTAGGAATTCATGCAGTCAGAGGGAGAAAAGATTTATTTGAAAATGGGAAAACCAGTTCAGGTAGGCTGCCTACATGGCTTTGCCCCACCTGATTTAGATCTATAAAGAGGATTTTCAGGATTTTCCAACCAATGCAAGGCAGCGTGTCAGCTGAGGAATTCTGGGATTTGAGGTCCACATATCTTTGTTGCTGAGGTTGAAAACACTAGGTTAAATGCTTGAATAGGGTTTCCCCCCAATATCCTCATATGTGAATGTGTTTGAATTAGTTCTTCATCAGCCCTTCATGTCTTAAGGACATGCTTGAATTTATGTTCGATTTTTCACCATTAAAGAGCATGGATTTTAAAATAGATAGGACCTTAATCTCTGTATCAGCTGTCAACATCTAATGCACACTTTGACAGAGTCATTTTAGTGGTAGTATCTAATTACTGGAAATCATTATTGTGGGAGTTCCACCGACTATCTTTTTTATTAGTTTCAAGTTGATAGGTGAAGATCTTTGTGTTTACATAGTTTTTTAATGTAACCTTTCTGTCTACATAGTTTTCAACCCACATATCTCTGCAGTTAGTTTTCTTTCTATTATGTTGGCTGCTGCTTTTTAACTTGTTCATATTTTCACCCTGCTTGTTGTTTTCTTACATTTTTGTGTTGTGCTCGATTTAGACTTATAAAACTGGACTACCAGACCTGGACTGCAAAGCTCTGGACATGTATGAGATAACAAGAAATAGACCCATAAAACTATTTCTTTGCTACAGTCTAGTGGTTGTCCAGATACTTGCTGTTATAAATACAGCCTTTAATTAATTTTTATCCTGTTCAAGAAAATATTCATTCATACCAAGGAGTGGTGTATACTGTATATCAGATAGGGCAGAGTATAATTGTGGAAAAGAAGAATCTAAAGGAAAAGCCATCTAAACTAGGTCAAGAGCAACATATTATGTTGCATTTACATTTAACAAGCACATCCTTAAAATGGGAACTTGAAAAACAAACAATTTTAACCAGTTATATTTACATATATTAATATTCTAGAATATATCTGAAAAACTTTTGCTCTAGGAACCAATGTTTTAAATTGGTTTATTTATAATTTTTTGTGTACCAAATGAGCAAACTGTATAATCCTGTAAATGGTTTTAGCAAGTCCTGACAGAAATCCATAATTTACAAAGAATTATAAAGAATCTATTTTCATCTTGCTTATTCATACTCAGTACTTTGCATATGAGCAAGAATTGCTCTAAAAGTCTCTTGGCAAAGCTTCAAAACATCTCAAAGATAAATGGAATGCTATGGAATCTGCAAAATCTATTTATTTTACATATTAACAAAAGAAAGAAATATGTTGTGTTATGGATTTCAGAATGCTTCTTGTTTCTCCATCAAGAACTGACTTGGGTATTTATGAGATAAGGCATTTTTCTCCAATTTACTGCTAAAATAAGTTTCTTCATCAAGCCAAGGCAACATGGCTATTGGCTATCTTGTCCAAGGAGGATGGGTTGAGTGAGAAGTGGGGGCCAGGACACCTGAAAGCATCAGATCGGAAGAAAGTTAATTTCTATATAACAGCATGTAATTTTAGGATATGATTTATTATTTGAAAATTATGATTTATTATTTGAAAATAAACCCAATGAAACTTACATCTGAATCAAAATTCCACTTAAAAACAAGTTTAAATCTATTCTGCAAAGATTGAACTACATAAAATGCAGTTGCTTAAGGCCACAATTCAAACATTGTTGCATATGCAAGTCAAGCTATTTTTTAACAGGCCAATTCAAACGAATTGAAAAGTCAAGACATTTGGAATAAATAAATGACATTTTTAAATTTCTTTTTGTGATTAACCAGTTATAGTAAAGCCTTTTTTGATATCAGCAGGAAGTGAAATATCTTCCACGTGGCATTGAGAACTATGATATTTTTTAACTGAGACATACCTTGTTGAACATAGCAATTGAATTAAGAACAGAATTATAGAATGGGCTTTTCTAAAACCTTTGAATTTATTTGCTCTTTACAAATGCATTTTAACTTTCATACATCATATTCCATTCTTTCTTAGTCTGACTATTTAATAGATGGACATTCAGGAAGTTAAAAGTTTCCCAAGTCTATTGTAACTTGCTAAGTCCTGGCAAAATGTTTAGAATTCTGTAGCAAGGTTGTTCAGAATTCCATTTGTTTTCGTTTGTTCATTAAAACTCAGTGTGGCAATGATGATTCTCTTCTGGGGGTAGATTTCAACCATCTTTTGGATCAGATCTTCTATGAGCCAGAAAAATTGTATATATACACCGAAGAATCTTTTCAACCCATCATCAAGGAAAAAAAGTATTTTGAGTGACAGGAATGAACCTCTCTTAAAAATTCTCACAAAATAACAAAAAAAATGTCAAGCAGATTATCTTAATTTAATAGGGCATTTCCGAATTTCTAGGTGGTGTTTGTAAGAATCAAGAATCACCACCTAGAGTTCATATGTAGCCTGGCACTTTTGTCATATGGGGATCTCAGGAAAATATAAATTAAGTTTATTTAATAGATTTAAGATTCATTAAGAAGATGGCATAATTCATTCCTCCAAGAAGATTGGTATAATTAGAGAGAATGCTTTTTGCTCATGTTTTAAGATCACTGCTCACCTCTGCCAAATTAAATTGGCTTCTAAAATCTGACCTAATTTCAGAAACAGTTTCACATTCAATGCAGTTAAAAATAAGAAAAGAAAGAGGACATACCTATTGCCTTAGCTTTTAATTGAATACTCAAGACCTGCATGATGTTTTATATGCTTCACTGTTGTGAAGCACTAGAAAAAAAAATTTTTTTTTTTTACAGGGCCAGATCTTGATCCATCTTTGGAAAGAATGTCATTCCAACATTACAAAGTAAAACATGGTGATGCAAAGTAGGATCCTTACTTCAAACAATTTTGTGGGATTAGCAAATCCCTGGATGGATATAGTACTGAATTATAGAACTAGAACAGGCCATTTAGATTCCTGAAAGCAATTATTAACGCTCAGTGCAGAATCCAGATTATGGTATCTGTGACAGATGGCTATTCATTAAAGTTGTACGTGCTTAAAAATGGTTTGGATGAAGTACTTCAGACATTATATAAGTAGAGCTCTGCTCCATTCATTCAATGAAGAAGTCCAACATTTCTTTAGGTTTCCACATAAATCTGGAAAATGCTGCTACTACTTAAAAGACTCTAAATTCCTCATTAAAGCTTAAATGGCTCTTAAAGCAGCTGCAGTTGATTGTATTATCAAGCCAGACTTCTTCAAACGTTCTTCTTCATCTATCTTGTTGCACAATAGAGAACAGGTCAAGAATTCTCTGTGTCATCTTTTTAAATTTTGTTGCCAGTTTATATTCACCTTCAAAGCTAAATGTAACAGGTTTCTTCTAGAACAAAGCTAAGACCCACTGATCTTTGTCCATTTTAATGTTATCTGCCTGGTATTTCCAGGTTTGATCCATATCTTATTGATTCTTTAGGGTCATGCTTGCTGAATACTATAATCAACACTCTATATTGCTTCTAGAAACATAGGTAATCAGGTGATGAGAATTGTCTTCACATTTATAATTTATCATTAAATTATATTTTTCAGTAAATATAATAGAGAAAAGGCATCATTTACAACATGTATGCATTGGGGTGTGTAGTCATATATAGAAACAAAGAGAGATACTGCAGATTTTGCTTATTTAATAGCCTATGTGGCAATAGAGTGAGTATATGTGGCAATTGAGGATGGTGGCTATATATATTATATTCAGTTCTCTTTCTGGCTCCATCATTGATTTCCATGCTCAAGATGGTTTCCCAAAATACAAAAACAATAACAAAATTTATATTTTGGAGTCTTCTAAGATTTCCTTATGGAAGAATCTTGGTTGATAGTATTTACGGAACTCTATTGGAGAACTAATGGCTGTACACACATCACTTCTAATTTGTTCATCAAAAGTGAAGGGACAGTCTAACTGTACACTTGTCAATGTTTCCAATGACATGACTTTGTGTATTTGTTATGGCCATGAATTAGGTGTTAAAAGAAATCATTAATTTAACCAATTAGTTGCTAAGCATTAAACCAATAGCCACAATCCTGGTTTCCCCTATGTGGTTCTAATGGTATGAGCAATAAGGGTTGTGCAAAATTTCAAAGAGGTACTTTATTTCAACAAATTCTTATGTAAAGTATTTTTCAAATCCTGCTTTAACAAACAATGCAGTCCCTTCCCTTCTAACATTGAAATAGGTGGCTGAATTGAATTCTATTATGGTCTTTCCAGATGTGCTGATACCAGAAAAGACTGGTGCATCTGGAGCACTTGAATGGAACATTCTAGCAGCTTTTCTAGTCAGCTTCTGAGATGCTAGATGTGTTTTAAGGCAGCTCATTAAAGAGAACTGTGTCATCCCACCTGAGTCAAGTGGACATGAAATAAATGCAGAATATAAAAATTAAGTTCACTTTCTTTAATGATCAAACCAGGCAAATGTTATGATTTGGGTTCAGTTCTACGTTCAGAATAAATACAGAAGTCTGGAACAAATTTAGATGTTATAGAAAGCAAAAAACATATTTTAGTGTGAAAGTATCTATCGATTTGTCAAGCCTCCCACCTACACCACGTTCATTCTTTCCATTTCAGATATCATTGCTTTAAATTTGAAATTTTTACTTTGTTTGTTCTTTTTCCCATTTTCAAAGAAGCTTATAGATCAAGGATAGAAAAAAAATAATCAATTTTGTATTCTCAAGGATTTCAATTCATATTAGCCCTACCCAATATGACTCAAGGCCAGGAATCTTTTGAGAATTATAATTAAGAACATTTCTTAAAATGTATAGGAACATTTATAAGGCATTGGATTTCTTGTCCCTTAATGTATAAATATACATGTACATACATGAAGTAAGGCATGTTTGGAAGTTGCAGCCTTCTCTTTTCATTAGGGCTACCAGTTCTTGGTGCAAAAAATTATTTGGGCTCCAAGATTGCAACAGAGATACAGAAACTATAACTTTTTGCTGTCATCTAGCAGTCATCCAGTTTTTTACAATTCAGATATGGTAGCCTTATTTTTATAATGTGTTACTACAGCTTTGTTTTAAACTAGCTTTCATGGCATGATGCACATTATTAGATAAACACACACTGCATTTCCCCATCTTTATTAAAATGCTCCATCGTATCCTATGGCTTTTGGAAAGAAGACTTCTGTTTCTTTTGATCTGAGGGCCATCTAAAATGTATTGAAGTTGTAATGAAACACTGTCTCTTCCCTATTATTTGGCATTTATCATTATCAGTGATATGGTTCAATGGGAAATCTCTTTAATCTTATTGTTCTTAAGTTGTTCACATGCCATTTATTATAAGAGGAAATTTGATTTAAAACTAAGGATTATTAGGGAAAACAATTTCATATGTATGCTCATAGGAGATATCTCCTAGTTCCAGAAGAATAGGTAGAGGAATTATTATGAATTTTCACCAGGTTTAGCATGTTGGAGAAGGTTTATTCTTTCCCCATTCAGATTGATATTTTGTGCTAGATATGTTGTATTGTTGCTGTCCCCACTACTATCCTTTTTTTATTCTTTTGCATTCCTCTACAATGGTTGGACTCTGATAAATTTTGGAAACAGATGAAAGGAAGTGCTTTTATTTAACAAAAGTAGCTTTTGCCTTATTCGTAACAGCAGGTATAAAGTTCTTCAGCAAGTAATTTGACCATGCTAACTGAGAGATTATGGAAACAAAAGGCCAGAAATGAAATGGGAATGCCAGAGAGAAAAAGGTTAAAATAAAAAAAGGAGGGGAATTATTATTATTTCTTTGTAGTGATTGGCAATGTTGAATTGTGTCTAATTTTAAGGACAAGTTGAAATCCATAAATGTTCAGGGTGAGATAAATTGTACAGGTAGTCCTCAATTTACAACAATTCATTTAGTGACCGTTCCAAATAACAATGGCACTAAAAAAAACCACAACTGTTGCAGCATCTCCATGGTCGCATTGGCATGTGCTTGGCAACTGGTTCATATTTATGACGGTTGAAGTGTCCTGAGGTCATGTGATCAGCTTTTGCGAACTTCTGATAAGCAAAGTCAATGGGGAAGCCAGATTCACTTAACAACCATGTTACTAACTTGACAATTGCAATGATTCACTTAACAACAGTGACAAGATAAGGTAAAGCTCACTTAACAAATGTTTCATTTAGCAACATAAATTTTGGGCTCAATTGTGGTCTTAGTCGAGAACTACCTGTACACTTTTCCCTCTTTTCCTAGTTCAGATGCTTGTTGGGAAGGACAAAAATGGAAATCATAAAAAAAATCCCACTGCCCCCCAAACAATATTTTAACAATTTACAAAATAAGCAGCTAATTACAGATTTCATTCATGCCCTATTATTGTTGTAAATGAAGTTTTATAATAAAGCAATTTTCCATCTCTGAATTAAATTTCTCTTTTCAAATATCTTGGAATCTAGGGTTTTTTTAAAATAAAAAGAAAATATTTGTGCCTTGCGAACAAAGGCATGAAAGAGCGCTGTAGCAAAATAAATCTCAAACATTCACACACCCTGACAAGCTCCACATTCACTGTGCAGATTGGAAGCTGGAAATTAAATTGTCATGGGATATTTATTTACATAGCAATAGAGCAAAAATTTGTGTCTGTTTAGTGCTTTGGACCATGCCCTTTCAAATACAAAACCTTTCATAAGAAAAGGGGCACCATTTAGCAGTCCATGCAAAGTATACAAGACAAGCCACTAGTGTTTCAAATTAATATGAAGGAAAACACAAAGGTGTAATTTATGTGCTAAATGTTTTACAGGTTTGGATTTTATAGTGTGTTTTCAAGTGCAAATGTGAAAATGTTTTATTTTTCTACTTTTCTGTAATATTGTTGAGTAATTCAAGATTTATTAGTGATAACAGTGTCATTTGATTTGCCTAAAGAGACAGTGTTACTTGATATTTAAGCTTCTCAGGTCCTGTTGTGGAATAAAGCTTTTAGTAATTTAAGGAATAAAACAACAATTAACTGCATACTTCTTGAATAAAAAGATTGTCCATTTTTGTATAAAAAGTCTGTGTTGATTGCATGCGGTTTTTGTTAAGGCATGCCAAATACTGTCTTGTAACATTTTGGTGGCAATAGAACTGAACTGCTTCCACAGAATTTCTAGCATTGTACTAAGCTACTTACAGAATAAACAAAATCCAATAAACTGATAGAACATTGATTTGTTGGCTACTATGTTATTACAGCATTCTGCTAAATGCAGAGATACTCACTTCAAGCTTGAAGAGTATTGAATTGAAATACCTCCATTTCAGACAAGAAATCAATCACAAGGCTGTCTGTCAATTATTTAATTTACTTGATTAATGCAGGTTGCTTCTTATCAGACCCATTTTGTTGTAATATTCAGAAGGAAAAGTAGGGTTTGGTCTTATCAGAAAGCTCCTGCTTGTCATTTAAATTGGGTGCTGCTGAGTTTTATCAGGCCTTTCTCTCCTTCTTCCCTTTATGCTCACTATTCCTGCAATAAACTTCCTTTGAAGATTTAGAGATTTACTTTGGGAGAAAAAATGGAACATATCCTCAAGGGGTTTGATAATTGGGAGGAAAATCAGTGAAAATTATTTGTGCCAATAAAAAATAGAACCACTTTGCTGTAACAGATTATGGTTGAATATTATTTTAGTTTAAACTATTATACACATTTAGCTTGAAAATAAATTCATTTGAACTGAATAATTTTTTTTTAAAAAGTAGACACATGTAGGATTCCACTGTTAAAGTGCTAGTGGAATGGTCTCAAGCGAATGCTGAAACTGGCTTCAATCTGATGCTTTCTTTTGTATCCAGAATATTTAATTTCCATAAATCATAAGCAGTACAAGTCTGAAATAAAGAATGCAACAACATAAAATGTTTCTTTTTCAATTAAAAAGGGGTTTTCTTTTTATAATTGTAGTTTGACATAGCACTGAGTATTTTGTTATATGAATATGCTTTCCAACTGTAATTTCACTGCAAATAAATACAGGTGGGGGTGTTCAGATAAATTGTACAAAGCATTATAAATGGCCAACATCTGTTTTAAGTGAATCTCAAAATTAGGTACCACCAACTCCAGATTTCTTCAGGGCATTGAAGATGATCCATAGCTCAGTGGTTGCTGTTATTAGTGTCAGAATTGGTTGTAGTTCAGTCTTTCTAACTTGCAGTACCCACATATTAGCTCATAAGATCCTGTTGTAAATTGGCTCTTGACATTTTGGAAACAAGCATAGCCACCCACCCACCATCTGATCACAGCCTTTGTGGTATACTCAGTAATTAAAACATTATTGAATTCAAACTGAATATTTGAGAGAAGAGGGAGGGAGGGAGGGAGGGAAGGAAGGAAGGAAGGAAGGAAGGAAGGAAGGACGGAAGGAAGGAAGGAAGGAAGGAAGGAAGGAAGGAA
>JANHFK010006206.1:66741-77414 GCA_036250565.1 Sibynophis collaris
GCAACCTTTCTTCTGTATTTAATCAGCATTTCTCTCTTGCTGATTTTTATTCAGAGGCAGTCTTTTCTTCCTGTAAGGCTTAATGTCTATTAAAGTGCCAAAGAGAGAATATGGTGATTTTATATAAAAATCTGTCCAAAAGTTTATATAAAATAGGCATTGTGAACCATCAAGGTTGAGAAAGCGGTATTAATATGTGTGCAGATCTTTCACCATGATAAAAAGTTGAAAACATTTTTGATTCAAAGAACAATTTGAGCCCTTTATAACCTGGTGTAAGTCCCACTGATACTTTGACCTATGGCTGTTACTTTTTCTGTGTCATATCTAAATGATGATCTCGATTTCTAGATTTGTCCTGGAATATAGTGATTATATATAATTGTAAAACTTAAAAAAAAATATCAGCCAATACATGGGGCAATAGGCAGACAAAAACAACAAAAGCAGGGGTGAAATACTTACCTTTGCTACTGGTTTGGGTGTGTTCCTGTGCACATGGTTAAAAAATGGGATGTAATGATGTCCCGGCAGGTGGGCGGAGCCTCCTGGCACCAGTGCTACCAGTTCGGCGAGCCAGATAGCACCGGGGGGGATTTCACACTGAACAAGAGCCAAGTACAATAGGCACCAATTTATAATATTTCTACATCAATAGGCACACCATTTTCCAAAGCACTAGAAATAATACTGTGGATAATTAGCACAGACACCTCCAAAGGGAACAGCCTTTAATGATTCCAGATCTAAGCCTTTTATGTATATAATGGCAGCTGAATAGAGTGGAAAATCAGACCCCAGAGAATTCCACTTCTATTCCATACTCTGAGGGAAACAATTGGGCAGATAGAGATGATAAATCAAATAGTTTGAGCTCAGAAGATAAGAAAGTCCAGACTTTATTACACTTGTATGGAAGACTATCTAGAGTTAGTTGAAAGACATTCTGGAAGTTGAAATTTATGTTTTTCCATGAGACTTTTGTGCAAGGAGCTTTTAAGATTACATGGTGGATTTTTCTAATGATCAGAGCCACTGCTCATTCAATATGAGATCAGAGGATAATGTTTATTTGGCATGCATTTCAGAATTAAAAGGCAATTCTGAAAAACAGCCAGGAACAGCTGCACTTGGAGAAAAAAATATATTGGGTAAATAAGTATAGTTTAATTTTCATATCAACTCATGTGGAAGTATCACAAAGGGTAACAGAATGAGGAGATAGTATTCTGACCTTCTGTTGTTATAACTATGTTTGTAAAGATAATATGTACTATATTCCAACCAAATATATTCTTATTTTAAGCAGTTTCCACATGACTTACTGCAATAAAAAGTATATTTACCAAATGGAGTTCATAAGTCAGCTAAGTTAATTATAATAACAAAATAGACATTTCTACTCTTTCCTCTTTGACTGCTTTGCTCGATGTAAAGACACTGGCAATCTAATATCTTGCTGAAAAATTCTGACTGTTGAATGCTTTTTTTTTTTAATGTTGCTTTCAAGATTTTCAGAGGAACGCTATAGAATTACCAAAGAACCAACTGAACACAATATAATAGAATTTAGGATTTGGATGGCAGGATCAGTGTTGGGGAAATTTATTTTTTCTTTTTAAAGAGTCAGAGAATTATTTTTCTTAAAAGTCCTATAACTTTTAGAATTAAAATTTAGAATCTTACCCCAAATAAGTTAGGGTTAGAAATCATTAGTTAACATTGAATGAATGAATGTTGTTTTTAACTGACCAGGTTAATAAAACAGACCCGCTACAAATAAGTTATATTTATCCTCAAATAACATAGCTTGTAAGGCCTAAGTCAGTTCCAGTGAAATTTATCACTTTCAGAATTGATAAAAGTCTATGGAGATTCTCTGTCATCCAAGTCATGGTTGTCCCAAAGGTGCTTTTTCAAGAAGTAACTGGACTTTCTGGTATTTCTTTGAAAAAGTTTCTTGAATGAGGAGCAAAATGTCTTAAAAGAAAAAAACAGAAAGTCCAGTTGCCTCTTGGAAAAACAGGACATTTTCAAAATTATAGCATATCATAAAATATATAATATGGTCTGCTTAATTGCATCTTATTAGTGGAATGCGCATGCATTCTAAGTTTTGTGGAAGCCCCTGGCTAGTTTTGTCTGGTATCAAAAACTAAGCACATTGGGGCTTAATTAGCATCAGGTAGATTCTAGTTCCAAAACTGTATATTAAAACTGGAAAGTTCGGAAGAAACCCCATGTCCTGGAAGAATGCAATGGCTAATTGTGACTCTACAGTTATATATAGGTAAATGCATCAATATATCCAAGTAGTCACCAGAGGTTGAGAACTTTTATCTTTTTTACTTATAACGTTATTTACTAAAAACTTGCTCAAAACAAATGAGTTCTTATAATGGTAAGGTTATAATACAGATAGAAGGTAGTTGATAATAGTGTGGATATAGAAAGATTCCAGGTTTTTGAGATATAAAAAAACCAGACCAAAATAAATCACCTGAATTTTTTCCACCTTTAATATAACATTCAATTACAATTCAATTGAATCGAAGAACAAACTGAAATCTTTTAAGGTGGAAAAATAACAATAAAAAACTTACAATAACATGCTTGCATAATTGTTCACATCCTCTTATAAGGAGGGATGTTCACAATTAACCAATCACATTCAAGTTGATGTTAAATAGTAATCAGTGCACATCGCAACCCTCTTTTGGTTGCAAAAAGAACTGAAGAAAAAACAAAAGAATAGCCCAAAAAAGTAAATATATTATTTTTATTGCCGTTGTTGCTGTTGTTATTTATACGCAGGCTACCAGATAGTTCTGATTAGATTTGCTACTTCTATTCTAGGATCCTTCTCAAAAATCTAGGATAGCTAAATATACCATCATAATGTGTGCATTCTTCCAAATAATTTGATTTTTTTAATATCATGATCATAATGCTTATGGTGATTGATGTGATGATAATGATTATCATCATCTAGGACAGAGCTGTCAAACTCACGTTGTCATGCTAGCATCATGTATCGGGGCTTTTCTCCCCTTCGCTATACCGGACATGGGCGTGGCTAGCGTGTGAAGCATCCAGTCTGCGGGCCGGGAGTTTGACAGCCCTGATCTAGGAGATCAAGGCAGTGTACATGGTTTTCCCTCCTAATGTTTTCTCCACGATAAAAAAAATCTGAGAGTAAACTCTGGCAGCTGGGATGAGAGAAAGTGACTGCTCCCACAATACCTGCTGAGCTTCCAAGAACAAAGGTGAACTTGAGCCTGGATATCAACACAGAATATCCATTATTGTGAAGTGATTCGGGGTTACTGTAGGTTTGAGAATGATTTACTATGGTTGCTGTATTTTGAAGAAATCATATTCTAAATAGTTCTGTTTTTTAATCAGTTTTATTGGATCTCTTTTGATATGAGGAACTGGAAAGTGTTTTTGACACTTCAATTTTGCAACAAATTTATATCAAGAAGGTGGTTAGACTTTGACCAGGTATACGCAGTGTCTCAAAATGAAAAGATCATTCAAATCTAAAATGTCACCTGGGTTGTCATAAGGGAATAATAAAGATGTGTGGTTACAGCTTCTACCATAAGTAGCCCTGCTATAAAAAAGACTGAAGGCAACCAGATATGCATTTCAAAATTATATGAAGCAAGAACAGAAAATTTAATGCCTCTTATTTTGTATTCTTCTGCCTTGTACAGAGGCTTATCTAGGGAATGAATTGAAGCAAGCAGACTTGCTGAAGAAAAGAGTTTTAATAAAATGATGGTCAAAAGTGCTATACACCTTAGGAATGCAATTTTTAAAAATCCCTTTTATCATTTTAGTGCTTACAAACACAAGGAAAACTAACATATCGCAAAGACTAAATAAATAGTGGAAAGATGAGAATTTTTATACACAATAAAATGCATGTATTTTCAGAGACAATTAATCTGCTTTTAAATAGCAAGTTAAATCTTAGCCCTACAGAAAATATTGATCGGAATTTCTTCTACATCAATAAAGGATTAGTTAATAGGTTGAGAGTGAATACATTTCATTAATCCAAGATTTAAATTGGTTATTTGAGAGTCTTTCTATTAAAATGAAACAATATCTTTAGTTACATTTTAGAGTTCATCATAGACTGTTAAATTCCAAGTGCTATGTATATAGTTTAACCTTGTCTTAACTATTGTTGAATCTCATTTTCTCTCCAATATTATGGTATCATATTTATGAATATAAAATCAAAGCAGGCAAAAAACATAATGTTCTCTCCACCATTTTACCTTATTTAACATTTTGTAGTTGTCATCCATGCCTTATTAATTACCCTCTGGTATGTCTAATATGTTTAGAAAAAAATGTTGAATTAAAAATGCTTAAATTAATTTCACCCATTTAAGATTCATTAAACTAGAATCTATTGATTGATTTGTTAAAATAGGATATTCCAATCACTTCTGTTTTTGCAAATTGCTTGTTTGTATATTCATATCAGTTTTCATCTTTCGTAACAAAATAAACAAAGAAATAATGGATTTAGAATCTGCCCCAACTCTTTCAGGTGAAAGCAATTACATTAAAACAGCTAGTTCAAATTGTATTGTATCTGTATCTATATCTATCTGTCTGTCTTTCTGTCTGTCTGTCTGCCTTTCTCCCTCCCTACTTATCTACCTATCTATCGCTCTCTAGCTCTCTTATCATTTTCTAGCTAGGTATCTAGCTAGGTATCTCAATTCAGTTTAGAGAGGATATATCTTCCTTGAAGAATTGTTTTTAAAAAAATATATAAATCTGATATAAGGCATTAATAACAGTGTATGTTAAATACCGGTAAATAAATATCAAGCCACTAGAAAACAGCATCAAGGGCACAGGTTACCACCAAGGCAACTCTGCAATTCTTGTAGGATCATAACTTGTTGATCTAAGAAACCTTGAATGCACATTGTTAGGTTAATTATAGTAGCTTTTACCCTCCTCTTCCTTTTTCTTTGTTTCATCCTCAGTATTATCTGAACTACAGATAAAGTAGATGTTTGCTTATATGGAGGTAGTATATTTCTTTAAGAAGAAGAATTGGCTCAAGAAGGAAAAGAGAAAGAAGAGAATAATGAAGATAACAAGCATGTTGAGACCAGTTAAAATTAGTAATCACAAAACTGTTAAATAATTTTAATTGTTTTCTACGATTTTTGCTGCATAGAATAACTGATATCATGCAACACAATTGTTCTGGTGTTTGTGTTAAAGCTTTTCTTCCCTACTACAATATTTAGTGGTTTTGGGTAAACCACACAATATGAGACCTTGCCCAGATAAACATGTTGTTCTAATCCAGTTATTAAGTATACAAAGGCAATTAACAATTGAATTTATAATTTTTAATGATGTGCACCTGATTTATAATCCAAACCATCATCTTAACTATTGTATGCTAGCTCTCTTATATAGTATTCCAATAATTTTCTTTTCTTTACATTTTAAATACTTACAATCTTTTTTTTTCTTATTTTCTTTGGATGTTCATTTTTATTGCTCTTTTATTTTCTTATATTTTTGTATGTAATACAGACTCAGTCATACCAAAACTACTTTTATATTTTGTCCTTGTCTTAAAGGAATACAGTTTTATCTCTATATGGTTTTTTATACATTTAGTACTTTTTTTGGAATGCTAAAGGTCATAAGTATGTTTGCAGAAGGAAGTAGATCTTTAGAAAACTGAGAGATTTAAGGTAAACTTGTTTTTTAAAAGAACTTCATATTTTCCCAAAGGACAAGATTTTTAAGAGATTTTTTAAAAATCATCCTGTTATGGAAGACTGTAAGATACTTATAAAACGGATTTATTAAAAAATAGTTTTCAGACGCAAATTTCAAACTTACTAATGCCAAATCCTGATTTATATATCTTCTAAATTTCTTATGCAATAAGAAATAAATGATTGAGTTGTTTTGTTTTTTAAATATAGGTAATCAGAACTTGACAGCACACATTAATTTCTACATTTCTTTCAAAAATCTTCAAAATATTTTAGAGATCTTTTTTGTTTGTTTTTGTTTGGCAGATTATTATTGTGACAATTTAAATTAAGTTGATCATAGTGCATATTAAAGTATATTTAATTCTAACACATGAAAAGTGCTATTAATTTGAAGATGCATGACAACTTCTGAATTTATCACACTTTTTTTTTCTATTACTCATTTTAGTTTTTGAAACTTTAATTACTTTGTTAAGGAATCTTAGTTGTTCCTGATTATAAAACAATAAAACATTGAAACAAATGTTAATATTTTTTGTAGTATTTTCCTTTTATAAAATAAATCTTCTATCTCTACACTTTTGTATTTTTAAATTAATTGTAAGTATTCAAATTAGATTTAGTTACAATTTTTGTCACTTTAGAAACATGTTGTTTTTCAAATACCTAACCTAATTACTTTCCATTTTATATTTCCTATAACATTACAATTGGTAAACTAAAAATATAAAAAATATTAATCCTAATTCTTTTTATTGTAACTCCTAAACCTTTAACTTTCAAATAAACTATTTTATACTGGTCACTCATCATTTTCTTGTTAATATTACCTTACCTTTCATTTAGATCTGGGATGTCAAACTTGATTTAATTGAGGGCCACATCAGGGTAGTGTTTGACCTCAGTGGGATGGGGGGACTTGGACAGGATGGGTATGGCCAACTCAACATCACTCATGTCTGGGGCACTTGTGGTGGCTTGAGCTCTCTGTCAGCAAAAACGGGCTCCTGAGCTCTGTTTTTGGCTGTGACGGCCTCCTGCAATCTTCTGCCACTGAAAACAGAGCTCAGGAGGGCTGCTCATGGCCCCCTGAGCTCCATTTTTGCTGGCAGAAGCATCATGGACTGGTCCTTCACTGTTTTCAGGGCAGCTCTTTGGGCCACATCTAAGCTCCCTGTGGCCCGGATCCAGCCCCAGGGCATTGAGTTTGACACCCTTGGTTTAGATTGTTATTGTCTAACTATCAACCCTCTGAAACTAACACTTGTAATAATTTTATCTTATTTAGTGAAAACTTTTTCATAAAAGTCCCTTGTAACCTAAATTTTAACTTTATCGTCTCAAAATTACACCTTGTGCTACAAAAATTAAATGTTTTTTTCTGCATAAATCTTATCTAGCTAAGCAAAAAATGATCCATGCAATCATAAACTAACATCAGAAACCAATTGTCTGAGTTACAAAAATGTTTAAGTCAGTTTCATCAAGTCTTGTTTTGATTCATTCCTTGACATCCACCACTGACTTGCTTCTTGGCCTCTGATATAACCCTTACATTTCTCATGTATATACACTCTGTTTGCTGCCTCTGTGACTTGTTTCACACATCTGTCTATTGATTGGGCATGACAGAACCACTGTGGTACTTGCATTGGTTCATCAATGAATGTCTTTATTTCCAATGTAGTCAGTTTGCATATCAAAGGTGGCTCATATACACTTTCAGACCAGTCAATCAGCTCCAGCTGAGTGGATGCTTTAGCATTGATTGCAGATACAGAAAAATATTCTAGCACATCATCTTCTGCACCCCTCAACTCAATGATCTTTTGCATGCCAGCTCTTCTCTCTTGAATGTTATCTGAACACAAGAGTGTCTGGATTATCATTTCACTGAAAGCATACCATGATGAGTGCTGAATGGTTGGCAAAACAGCATCTACTACAGCTTTCTTTTACAGTATGACTTGCTGTAGTTGGAACAACGTATGACGTGGGCCTTCAATCCAGGAATGTTTTACTTTGATGTTGAACCAGCAAGGGCAGTACACACCAGTGATTCCATGAGCATTCTTAAGTTTTAGAGAGTTTTTCCTTTAAAGCTATGTTTTGAAAATAGGCTTTGTCGAATATGGGTTTCAAAACATGGCTTTAAAGGCAAAAATTTCCAAAACGTAAGGTCAACTTCCATCAAACCTGACCTCTATCCAGTGCATGGCACCACCTTCACAGCAGATCACCTCCAATGGCCTTCAAGCTTATGTCACTGCCTTTCTTTTTCACAAAATACACCAGATTATCTGCAATCATTTGAGCAGGTTTTCTTGTTTTTGAGCCTTTCTCTGGAGTGAAATGATAAAGATATCTTCCACTTGGCTCACTGCACACAGAATAATGGTCTTCTTTGAAGGTATTGGGGAATTGATAGTCTGAATTGTTTGCTGGGGAATTGCTGATCTGAAAAGTTATCATATTTATGTAGTTATTTACCAAGCACATCTAAATTTTATTAAAGTCAGCAAAATATCTTTACAAACCCTAAGGCATGTCACAACTTTTGAGCACCCCTAATGTTTGGAAATCGAAAAGGTGAAAAATTTGACATGCCCTACAAATGAGACAAGTAATGGGAGCATACTCTGTTGTGTGGCTCTTGGGACTCAAACCCATGCATCAGCTTTTCAGCTAACAGGCTCAGTGTCTTTAACCACTGGCCATTGTGATGACCCGGGGCAAGGAATGGAGGCAACACATCCAGCTGATAGTTTGAACTCCCCTTTATTGTTCTAACTTTTCCCCAAACACTACCATGTTTATGGCAAGTCCTGGAGAAAAGAGCTCACACACCAGTAGCCTCTGGCTGTGAGTAGTCTAGCAAAATGCTGTTAACACAATGGCTTCAAGGCAAGAAGTCCAGCAAACTCCAGATGTTGGCAACAGCACACAAAACTCCACAAATTCAGCACTTGTTCCTGACAAGCGCCTCTCCCCACAGCATTTCTTTAAGTCTCAGTCCACAGGTGTACCTTGTGAAGAGGAGTGGGGTGCTTTTTTCCCAAGTCGTCAGGTCATCCTGCACTGCTCCTGCCTCTTCTCCACTCAGGAGGGGGTGATTCTTGTTCGTTACTTGAGCTCCATCATTCCTCATCTCCACTGCCTGCACTCTCATCCCCCCTTTCTCGGTAGTCCTGCCCCTGTTCTTCCCTGCTGGCAAGCCATCCCAGGCCCAAGGCTGCCTTGTCCTGCTCCTCCCTGCATTCCTCTGGAACCAACAAACCCCCCCAGGTCCGTCTCGTCTTCCTCCATGGACTCAGGTTTCAATGGGGCTCTGACAGCCATCATACTCCTCAGGGGTGGGTTCCACTTACCTTCGCTAATGGTTCGCAACGGGAGTGCGCTCATGCATGCACTTGCTTTGCTCATGCACAGCACTTCTGCGCATGCGCAGAGCATCCGTGATGACATCTGGGCAGGTGGGTGGCGCCTCCCACCACTGCTACTACCAGTTCGCAAGATCCGGAGCGAACCGGTAGGAACCCACCACTGATCCTCCTCTTCCCTCAGGACCATATAGGAACTTATTTTGAAACAAAAAGGCTTCCAGACACTTTCTGTGAGCCCCTACTTGGTCTAAGAAGGGGATGCTTTACTAACATCATCCCTGGCAGATAATCAATGTCAATTGCTATTAACATTGAGCCTCTTATCCTTCTTTTTCTATAAAACTATTTTTCTATCTTCTATATCTTCTTCTTGCAGCTACATATGCCTTTTAGGATCTTTAAAGTCATCTTTTCTGCTGACAAGACAGGTGGCTTTGTTAAGGTTATCCAAATCTCCGAAGAGTAAAAATTATTTTCATGCTTTGAGGCCTGAATATAATTCATTTGAATGGAAACCTCTTCCTTATTTATATCTTCTTCCTCTTTGTGTCAGTTGCTCAGTAAGGGGTTTAAACTTATTTTCTATAAAATAGCTCGGCTGATATTTTAAAATAACATAACTCTATCTCCTTCTCTATTGCTTTCATCTCACCTTTTGAATAATTTAGTCTTCAGTGCAAGTATTGTAAATCTGTATTATAATGTACCTTGGTGTTTGTATCCTTGTGAATTCAGGAATAAACATTTTATCAGTGTGTTTAGTATACTTAGTCAATACTTTGCAATCAGGAAATAATGTGTTAATTTTTGTCAATGTATAACCAATGATATCAGCATTCTTTAAGGCCTCTGACCCCTAGAAAATTTCTTCTATCTAGTCATGTGTACCTGCCAAGCTTATTTGATATCTGAAATATATTTTGAATTGCTTTAATATTAGATGCATTCTATATGCTAGAATCATATGCTTGGCTGACTGAGTTATATCAGACATTCACTTTTGACATTTCCTTAAACTCCTTATTAATCCACTGGTGAAGATGGCATGCTGAGCTTGTCACTCTCCTCCTGACCTTATTTGGCAGATTTCCGCCTTCTAACTTACTTGAACTCTTTTCCAAAGAAAGGAAAAATGCTGAGAAAAATGCTTTGTGAAAAAGGGAAAGGAATTGAAGCCTATCTTGAGGAACTGCAAAACTCAGCAGTTGTACAACAACAGGGAGGCAGAAATCAGATGAAGATTTCCACAGTTAGATATCTAAAACATTGTTAAACAAAGTACAGACTTAATAAAGTACTTGATTAGGCAACTCAATCAAGAATTACATGAGAGAAATCTGTAACATTGATAAGAGAGGACTTAGGATATATCTCTGATTCTGGGATCATTAGTCAACTTTATTAGGAAATCCAAAAATATTTGTATCAAGATGGCTACACTGGAATATAGGTTACAGATAGAATGGCTTTATATTTGTTTGTAGTCATATAAATACCTCAGAGTATTTAATTC
>JANHFK010006207.1:13661-29294 GCA_036250565.1 Sibynophis collaris
TAAAATGGAATTTTAATTTAGTGTATAAATCTTAGATTTAGTTTTAGTTTTAGTTGTTCATAATGTTTTATAATAATAATTATTTTTTATTATTTTTATACCGCCCTTCTCCCTGTTGGGACTCAGGGCAGTGCACAGTCCGGTAAAATACATACAACACAAGAACAAACAGATAAAACCCCACTTAAAATAATTACATTAATGACTGTATTAAAAACCCCTAGGGAACCTAAAATTATCTAATTTATATAGTATCTGAAGTTTTCCACACTTCACATTTTTCCAGAGATGGGTATGCCATCTTCCTGAAATGCTATTTGACTTGTAATGGAGTTCAGCCATGAATATTAAGGAGGAAGGAAGAAATATTTGCCTTTTCCCTGTAAGATTTCCTGGGTACGCTGTGGTATCATGTCAATACCATGGAAGCTGTCATTGTGCTCTTAGCATGATAAAGATGTTAAACCACCAAGGAATCTATCCAAACAGTGTTGTAGGTGACATCCATTAATCTCACAGCATTGTATATATTTATTCTTCCCTTTAGGCCTTTTACTTCTGTATATCAATAATTCAAGAGATGTAGCAAGTGGTTTGCCCTGAGGGAATCATGTCTACAATCTCTCTTTTTCTGTGCGTATCTCACAGGTTACTGTCATGAGAAGAGTCAAGATGACAACCATGCTAAGCAGAAGTACTTTAACCCACAGGATTCTGATATCATATTAATAGAAGAAACTCTTAAAATGACTGCTGAAGATGATTTGACAGATCGGGTTCATGGTTCAGCAGGGGATTCATCCTCTTTGACTTTAGAAAGTAAGTGAATACTCAGAACCAGTATAACATTTAGGCAAAGGTAGCTATGTCTGGCAGTGGAGTTTTAGCGGCTTAAAAATACATCAAATGCATTTTATATTTGTACATTTAGTGCTCGTAAGAAATCCTGTTAAATTTTCTGCTTCTACATGATCAGGTGATCCAGGTTCTAAAAGGTTCATTTAAGTTTAAATTCACAGAGACCTAGACCACTGACTATTTGTCAGAATAACTCTGCAACACCTATACATAGTTTTGGTCAAAATTGGATTGCATACTAGGATGAATAGGAACAATACAAACATCTTTTAAATTGTACTGAATTATTTACATATTTGCATATTGTAGATCAAACTACTAAGCAAGTGTCTCATCTAAAACAGAGATTGCAAGGGGATTCTGTGGTGGCAAAGCAGTAGGATGCATGTTATTCTGAACTTTTAAAAAAGGTTATGTACAGGACAATCTTGAGTTTTGCAACATTTAATTAGTAGATTATATAGTGCATTGGAGCACAGATGTAAGATCATAAAACAGCTGTCTGTCTTCCCAGGATAGCATGTTCTGAAGCACCTTTTGGAGTTAGAATCTAAAGCACTGCATAGCCATGCTCATCAATAAAATAGTTACTGATTTGGAATATATTATATTTTAGCTGGTTTTAACTAAAGCCAAGGAGTTATACAGGTAACTCAGTAACATTTAGTTTTATTATGAAATCAAACAGGTATTTATGAATTGATGTTTTAACTGAAAAGCAAGGGCAGTAGAGGAACTGATAGATGAGCAAGGCACATTAATTTTAGCACAATCATTTCTTGACTACAGAAGCTAAAAACTGCCTACGCCATTCCCTTCCCCATTAGCCAACCAACACAAATGAGCAAGGTGCACTTTCTGCAACTGCCAGCTCACACTGAGCCATTCACACTGCCCTTAATGTTGTCTTTGGCCTCAGTGAAGATGGCACGTCCATACAAATCCTTTTCCTTTTATGCCAGCAGGAAATCTACTGTGAACAATTCTGGTGTGTAATCCCCTTCACTTTTATATCGTACTGAAATGTTCTAGTTTCTGGAATTACTGTTCTCTTCAAATAATGGAAACATACTGTATTTCATTAAATTTCAAAAGAGAAGTGTATAGCCGCTTCAGATATATTTTTGCCTTTTGGGTGATTTCAGTGGATATATTTTAGGAAAGGAATAAGAGAGCAAGATCTTGAAAAGCAATTGAATATATTTTAATAAACTTTACCTTCTGACTTCTTCAGATGGTATGTTGATAAAAGTTATCTCTCTTTCATACACACATGCATACACACTCACACTTGTATTCCAGGTTAGCATCCAATAAGTTGGTGACAATATATCAGAAATGTTGAATATAAAAACATACTCAAGAGAACAGTATTATGCAAAGGGCTTCAAACAAGTTTTGAGAATTGGAAAGAGATTGTTTTAACAGGAAAATAGATCATTTTCACTCATGTTAATTTTAGATCTTTCTTATGTCACATGTTTTCTAGGCATGGCCACAGACAATATTTGTTTAGTTTATATCTTTGTATTTTTTAAAAAATAAACAATGTAGTAAGGATTCTGAACTGACTAGAATGTATATTGGCATATTCTCTCAGGATGTAATTGGTTCTAAACAAAAGCAGGGAGAAATAGCTTGATAAGATAATGTTCTGTAGAGCTGTGAGTGAGTGATACCGAATCAGTGTCAACTCCTAGGCATCACATCGATTTTCTCCATGATTATCTGTCACTAACCTAGTCCTTCAGTTCTCCCAACAGTATACCAATCGCACTATAACTGATTCCATCCACTTTGTTGCTAATCATCTTCTTCTATTCCTTCCCCCTTTCCCAACAGTAGAACTTTCTCCAGGAAGTTAGAACTTCTCATAATGTGTTCATTATGTCTAGTCATTTTTGTTTGAGCAAGAACTCTGGGTTGATCTGTTTGTTTTCTTGACAGTCCATAGCATTTTCAGTCTTCTCCAATGTCAAAATTAAAAAGCATCAATATCATTTCTATCTTGTTTCTTTATAGTCCACTGCAACCTTCAGTACACTTACATTCATCACTATAAAATAAAACTATTTTGTGTTTTGCCTTTTTATTGAAATAATATTTACCGGTATTTAGTAGACTAATAAGGAGTTTTTCAGGATAAGAAAACCCCTTTACAATGCAAATGACCTTACTTAAAAATAAGTATTGAAGCTTTGTTTAAGAGTGTAACACGCTTTTCTACTGATCATCTGGTTTTGAAGTGGCAGAATTGTCACACTTCTTTAGCATAGCACTTGAACATAAAATAACTTTTGAACAAAACCTTTGAATATATTTTGTTGATTCTGCTGTCATAGGTACTGTTATTGCAGAAAACAATGACTCAGAAGAAATAGAAAACTTGGGAGATGCTCAGATGTCTGAGGAGATGCTAGCATTAGTGGATGAGTTTGAAAACTCATGGCCCCTTGAAGCTTTTGAAGGGGCACTGGAAGTAAAAGGCCATCGGATGGACTTGCAAGGGATCCGTGTCCTCAAGAAAGGTTCTCAAGATGGACTTGCCAGCTCCTGTTTGGGAGATTGTGGAGAGGATGATGGTGATGATGGTGAAACTGAATGGGTAAGGACTCTTAATATCTGGCTAAAGGAAAAAAAATTACACTATTATAATCTTAAAGAGAATATTTATAAAATGACGTACCATTGGTATATGGCACCAAAGAAATTGTCTAGAATGTATAAAGGCACTTTAAATTTATACTGGCACATTTTATCAAACTTTTCTGAGGAATCTTCCCTACTGAATGTGTTATTCAATTCTGAGATAAACCAATTATTGTTATATGCTTATGTTCGTATGTTTGATGTATTAAGATGTGAGCAGAATTAGAGTAACCAGAATTATCAAGAAAAAGGAAACTGGAAATTGCCCTTGAAAATCAACTTACTCTGAAAGGAATCAGCTTAGTTCTTCATTGTTATCAGCATGCCTGATGTTTTTAGTTCTGTTACCGTCACCATTTTTTTACCTTTGACAGATCACATTTCAAGTAAAACGTGTAAAGAAACACAAACCAGAAAATATAGACCCACAAGAACCTGCTGGAAGAAATGGAGAGGAAGCAGTAGCTGGAGAAAATGAAAACCTTTACCAAATGGCATTGGAAATCAGTGGGCCAAAAATACCTTCCCCCGGGCCACCTGGTAATGCTTTCTTTTTTTAAGAACAAGACCAATATATTTTTTCAGAACATCAGAATACACTTGATACACACATTAAATAGGTTGTGATAAAAGCATACTGTACACATTGTGCAGTAAAATCCTGTGCAGATTTCTCCCAGAACATGCAAAGGGATTACCAGCTATAAGTGCCAGTTTTTTGATAAAGGGAAAAAAAGCAAAATGCTCTCCTGGGGGGAAACTCTAGCATAAACAGTATTTATTTTTGTATGATACAGTGCAAATTTTCCAAATAGTCAAAATAAAAATAATGTCCATAAAATTAGCCAGAATTAAAGTGTAATTGAAATTCTTCAGGTTTAACAAATAATTGTGCATTTAATTGAAAAAAGACAGCTTCAGAAGTTTGATATAACGGATGTACAACTGATCCTCAAAGTTCTGGCTATCCTAGCATCCAACGGTCGTATCTCACAATAATCCCATGTTTATTTGTGACCTTTCCTGCCAACTTTCCACAAGCAAAATCAATGGGGAAGCCAGTAGAGAGAGTCTTAAGTCACTCCTGTTTTTTTCTAATGTCCACAGCAACCCACTTGATTAATCCTTCCAGGGCATTTCGTCCCTCCCATTGCACCCCCCTGCTCCCTACCTGGGACTCCCACCTCTTCTTGCATAATGATCCATGCGTGTTGAGGTTATAATGGCAACCAGGACTGCTGGGATTCTTAAATGAGGTAGTCACATGTTATCATGTTTTATGGCCATATTGCTTAGTGACAGCAATCCCAGTCGTAATTGCTGTCAAAACCCAAGCGCAATCTATGTGGCATGAAGCTGTGAAGAGGTAGGGCATGTATGCCAGGTAGCTACAGAAAGCAGCAAGTAAGCAATTCTGCAGAA
The DNA here is from genome assembly GCA_036250565.1 of Sibynophis collaris. Lineage (NCBI taxonomy): Eukaryota > Metazoa > Chordata > Lepidosauria > Squamata > Sibynophiidae > Sibynophis > Sibynophis collaris. The sequence continues at coordinate 18,591 of JANHFK010006207.1, forward strand.
AGGAAGGATAGGTCCATTGAGTGGGTGTGGGGAAGCAGCACAGAGAGAAAGCAGTAAAGGGGGAGAAAACATTGTAGAGATTGGAAAGTAAAGTATACTTTATACCAGGGTCCCCAACCTCTGGGGCCGTGGATTGTTCGGAACCAGGCTGCGTGAGTTGGCCAGAGCAGCCACATGCTTCAACTTGGACGAGCACTGGGCCAGTGTGCAGCTTGACTTGCACAAGTAGTGGGCCAGCACACACTGGCCCACTGCGTGCGTAGGCTGGTTCCCCTCTCTGGCCTCCCGCCAGGCTGCTAAACCATAAAGATTGATTTATATATGTTTTAATTTTTAATAATAGTTGTTCATATTTTTATAATGGTTGTTTTTAAATTATTGTTTTGATATTTGTATTCCACCCAAAGCGACTTCTGGTGAGATGGGCAACTATATAAATTAAATGTGAATAAAATAAATATGGAAGCTGGTGCATAGACCTTACTGACAATGGGAAAGAGGGATGAGGAACACCATCCTTTCCCTATATCCTTTTTGCCTCTTAATATTAGCACAGATTTTCTTTAACTGAAACCTAGACTGAACTAAATTATTTTGGTGCCATTTTGGAAGGATCAAGTCCCACCCAGAATGGTTCAAACATATTTTTAGGCACATATTTTTATTGCTTTTAATATAAAGTAAAGTACATGTTTCTTTCTTACACGTGCATAAAATACAGCCTTTTAAAACCTATTTGCTTGATTCACAGTCAATACCTATTATTTTGCTCCTGATATGGTATCAAGTAGTTTGTACTATTCCAATGATTGGACTTCCCATTATAGGTAAAAAAAGAATTTTAAAAATTGAAATGGTTATTCCTTTTTTCAAAAGGTTGTCTTGCTTCTTTGCAGGAAGAAAGAAAGACTATCGCAGCTTGGGCTGGCCAAGTCCTGATGAGTGTATTAAGTTCCGCAGGATGGATCTTACTACTGTAGCCAGCACATGGCTAGCTGTTTCTGCTAAAAATATTGAGTGAGTATTTTTGCTTTTAACAAAATTAGGTCAGTACGTAACTGGGACAGATATGTATAGCTTAAAATATTCATCTTAATGGGCTGGTACACCAAATTGTGACTGTATTATATTCTTTTACTTACTTGATAATGCTATTATTGGATCTAATAATCCACAGAGGTCTTAGCTTCTGTGAGTATCTTTGTTCTAATGTCAGACATGTCATCTCCAGCATTATGCACTGTCTTACAGAATATCATGATTTATTTCTTAATGGCTTCAGAAATGAGTGGAAGTTAAGGGTGAGCAGTAATTCAATCAAGTTATGTCCAAAACAAAGTCTGAATATTTACAGGAATATCTCTCCAAATGAGACAAAAATATCAAGTGAGATTATAAAATTTGCAAGGTGATGCAGAAAGAATGCAGGAGGAATTGTAATTTCAAATCTATTTTGAATCAGTTATGACAACCCAAGAAAATATAGTTTAGGTTTATGTTCGTGCTGCTTTAAACCTCACTCTGAGGTGTACCACTTTCTCAGCCCCCACAATATCAGGCTGAGACAACAAGCCATTCCTGTCACAACCAATGGATCAACACTTGGTTGATGTGGGAGGACCTGTCCCTGCAGTTCCAGGAAAAAAAAATAGGAGGGAAAAAACTGACTGTAATAAACTATAATTTCTGTATCAGGCTTGTGATTGGTTTATAACTTCGGCCTAAGACTAAGTATTACCATCATTTTACAGTGCCTCAGTTTTGATACAATCCTATTTTAATGTGAAGTCCCTGAGGCATCTGTAAAGCATAGTACCAAGTATTAGCAGTATGCTGATGTCACTCAGTTATATATTTCAGCTCCAGGGAAAACAGGAGGTGTGTCCCAATAGGCTAAATCTCAAACCTAACAATACAGAAGTTCTTGGATATGAAGGCCAGCTAACTTCAAATTAGATTAGATTTATCATCTTTGACTCTGCACTGGCTTATGTTTCCCTATGCAGATTTAGTCCACAATTTAGCAGTCATAGGGAGCTGCCCGGAGTCCAAAATGTGTGGATTCCTCTTTTAACTTACATCTATTGGGAGGAGAGAGCTAGAGTAATGTTCTGCTCAAGTAGCATTTATTGTTTGCTTAATTTGTTTTATCGACAGGTAAGCATTTGTATATATTATCATTAAATTTGGTGGGTAAATGCAAAAATGATATTCCCCAGATGCATCTGTAGAACCATATTAAGAAGCTGCCTCTGGTGGAATACAGTTTTTAAATTGGGTATGTCTTTCTAGTAAAATATGCTAGATATTTGTGGAGGAAGCATCAAAGCCTAATAAATATAATGCAGTAATAAGTGAGCAGCAAGGATGTCATACTCCAGCAAACAGTATTAAGTCTGGAACCTCTTGCTCACCCACTGGAAATCCACCCTACTTTAGAAAGCAGAGCATTATGCTAAAAAGTACAATGTTCTTGGATTTAGACATTGCTGTTAATCCATCCAGTTTTGTAACAACACTTAGCTGGCCATAACTAAACATCATTACAGTATTCTTGGTATTTGAATGGGAAATTAGATTATCAGAAAAACCCAAGGCTAGCTTAGGAAGTGGAAACTATACAAAATCAAATTCATGTATAGCAGCCTTTCCCTTCCTCTTAACAGTTCACTGTTAGGAAAACTTTTCATTGTTTTCTTCCTTTGGTATAATTTCAGAATGATGTAAGAAAACACAGTACTGGAGTTAATCACATGTTGTTTACATAAACTTTTTTGTGTAAGGAATTTTTCCAATATGATAAAAACATTAAAAATCTTTTGCAAAATGTGAGTCAGGTATAAAGCTTCTGAAATAAATCTCATTTAGAATTGGCTTCATATATCCCTTTAGATATGTAGATATATTTGTTTCCTTTAATATCTTAACAATTCTCTGTCCCTTGTAGCATCACAGAGCACATTGATTTTGCCACTCCCCTGCAAGAGCCCGCCATGGAACCACTCTGCAATGCCAACCTGCCTGCCAGCATGCATACATTGGATCACCTCCATGGTGTTGCCAATCGAGCCAGTCTTCATTACATGGGAGAAAGTCAACTGAAAGAGGTGGGGTTTTTGGGGGTCAATCTAAAAACCGCATGCTTAGAACAGACTCACTTGAAATGAGTATTATTTGATTTATTCATGAGTTGCTGATTTCAGTATATCCATACGAAATTCGGCTGATGGGAAGCTACAAGACTTTTTTCTAAATAAATGTTAACTATGATTAACGATTTCTTAATTCTGCGCCACTAATTGCTCACAGGCATGTACACATGTAATGTTTGGGAAATCAGATTGCATCATCAGATTTCATGGAACAAATATTTGTTTAACTTTCCTATTTTTAGGCATGAAATCAATGACTTTGGAGAATTTAGTTTGCAGAGAACAACATTATACTGGGCAAATGAGGAAAGAATACAATTATTTTGTGAATAACAGATCCATAAAAATGGGTACCCAAATTTAGACAAAGATATATCTAATTTCTGAAAAACTCACCATGGTTAATTGATTTTATCATGGGATCTGCTCATGAATTTCTTAAAGTTTTCTAATTTGAGGATTCTAGATTTGTAAATCTTAATCATTGAATTAAAACATTCATCCTGTTAAAGATTTTTATATACACAGATTTGGAAGTAGTAATTTTTTAACTATGTGTATTAATTGCTGAATAGAAATCTGCAAGAATACTGGACTCAGCCTTTCAGAAGGAAAAGAATTGTATCTCTTTCCGTCAGGCCAATTTGATAGAAATTATATCAGAATGCATTTTTTTTCTTGATTCACAGGTACTGCAGAATCTTGGAAAAGACCGATATCCACCACAGTCTTTGGAACAAGTTGGTACTCGAATTGCCAAAGTACTTGAAAAGGTAGCTGCATGCATTTGAAATAACACACGTTTAGGTTATCCTAGTTTAGTTCAATGTGGCTGTGGTAGGATTCTCTAAACATTAGCCATCTCTCAAAATAGTAAATTCCAAGTATGTTCCAATTACAGTTCCCCAAATTGCCAAAATAAGAGTCAAATTGCCTACACGTGTAAAGAGAACAAAATTAGGAAAGGCTGATTTCTACAGATCAAATTAGAACTGATCCATCTTCCTGATTATTTGCTAATTAGGGGGGGGAAAGTATCTGGAAGCAAGTTCAAAACTATCCAGAGTGCAATATCATCTTTGAGGCCTCTCACTTCAAGAAAATGACTTGTCTATAATCATTGCAAAGATGGGTTTTCTTCATAATATCTGATAGAGACACTCTAGCACCAGCCTCCTTACTGCAATGTTTATACAGGAGTAGATAGTGTTCAAATAATAAGGGAATTCTTAGTTGTTGTGTGAGCTGAAGCATGCTGTTCCTTTTGACTAAATGATTTGAAGATCATGTTTATGGAGCTATGCATCACCATCCAGACTGCTAGTCCTAGTAGTAGGCATTGATCATCAATTGTTTTAATAAATACAGACCGGATGCAGCTTGTTTCTAGGCATATAGGGCGTGTAGTGACCCAATGCGTTTGACCTTCTTTTTTTCTGGAGATAAATGAGATCTTGTTGTTGCATTCTAAGATGCAACATCTTAGATGTTGGATATGGTTGCATCCGGTCTAGAGGTGTTTCAAGACTGGAGAACCACAACTGCTCAGCTAAATCCCATACCAGGTAAAATATTTAGCCAGCACTTGATGTTAGTTATAAGGATCCAGGTGCCTGATTTGGGGTCTTAAAGGAAGATTGTATCCAAATGAGATGCGGACAATATCACTCTCAATTTTAAGGTATCCATCAATATGCCGGTATCAGTAGATCAGGTCTTACAAGGAGGAAAGGCATTCTACTCAGGTCAATCCATCCAGGATCTCATCTGCAAATCCTTTCTGGGAATAATCCATCAGAGCCACCTCATTCCATTCTAGGTCTTGTGCTAAGAGCCTGATGTCATTCACACAATCAGTTACTGACCAGCTTCCCTTATGTAGCTCTCTAATACTTCATTTGCTATAACTGATTTTGTTAGGTCTTCAAACATCAACCTGAAATGCCTGACAGATTTGTCATAATTAAACAGTATCTATTGGAGTTGCAGATCGGTAGCTCATTTTACAGTACAGCCAGTGAATAAGGTGGTAACAACAGCAGCCTTAACCTGGTCTGTGAGAAAGACTTTAGGGCATTATAGCATGGTGCTGGAGGCACTCATAAATTTTGTTACATGGTCAGAGAAGCTGTATATTCAGTAGTTGAATTTCAACTTGTAATTCCTCAGTTTCAATGACTGAAATTAAAGGAGTCAACTTCTTTGATGTGGTGGTAGCAAACAGTCTGTTTTGTGCTGTCAATTACACAGACATAACTAGCTTCTATTACAATCATAAATCTTTCACCAAAGTAACATAAAGCTTTCAGCATAGAAACCAGGCATAAGAGCTTGGTTTAGAAAAAGTGTACAGAAAGACAAATCTCAAATTCAGGGAGTCTTTTTTTCAATCCAAGGTATTCTAGGTAGTCCAGCAGCAGTATTGTTTCCCAGAAAGAGCTAGTTCAATCCTAGGCAGCAGCAAATGTTTCTCTTCCAGGACACAAAGAAAAAATATCTGCTGATATTTTGTGTGGCATCAGGAAGACCAGTTCAGCTCCTTCCCAACTATACCCCGAATTAAGCGATTACAGGGTCATAAAAAGGGTGGATTCTAGGTAAACCAGCAACAATGTACAGACAGAACCATGGGTAAGAAATTTGAACGTTGTTTGCCAGTTAGAGCGAGTCATGAAAGCCATCTCTCATTTAAAACCCTTACCACCATCTTAAGTGATTGAGTCACACTTCTTTCTTGTAGGTAGATGGGTTGAATTCCTTAGATATTCTGTTCATAATTTGCAGTATGTTGCTGGGCTCAGGACTTTGCCTAGCTCTAGCTGTGAGTCCAGTGACTTATTCTGTGCCTGTAGCTCCTTACCTGACGTTGGTCAATACTCAGTCTGATCAAATTCTTCAGCTTCTGAATCCAGTGATTCAGACTGGTCTCTAGTACATTTTTATTTCCTTTTTGGAGTATTGTCAAAGTCTCAAAGCAATTCAAACAACCATGCAGCTTTTTAGGGAGACCACCAGTTCTTTGTCCTGAAAAGAAAACTAATATACTAATATCCATCCCAAGTTCTTTATCTGCCTTTGCAACCCATCATCATCGTACTACTTTCAAGACACTCCATTGGAGAAAGGCTCCAAGAACACTTGGATTCTTAATCTCCCTTAGAACCTTCAGGAATTTCCTGCTTTTGTTTATCAGTCTGTCTATCTATTATGTATGGTCATTCTTATTCTTCAAAGCATCTTTTTTCCAACACCATCACTATTTTTTTAAAGAAAATTTATTATACATGAGCAGGGTACAAGTACAGAACATCCTATGGGCTAGAACGGGTCAGCCAATAGAGGGGATGTCTTTCCACTGATCTGTGTTTATGTCTGTGTTTATGGAATATGCAGATTTATTGATATTGGTCTGTTGTCTGTTTTATGCTTTGATTTTTCTGTGAGCAGCATGCATGTCTCACCTTCCTCTTTGGTGTAGCTGGTTGTTTTGCTTCAGTATATGTATTTCTCTGAGGATCGGTTGCTTACCTTTTGTGAAATGGTGTTTTGTTGTGTTTGTTACGGAAAAATATGTCTTGCTATTTGGGTTTTGGGATACAAAGGTCCACCTTTGTATTGAAGTACTTGGAGAAGTTACTTTATCATCACCAGTTTGCATTTTAGTATAGTGGTGTTTTAGATTTCCCACTTCAGTAGCTGTTGATTGGATGGACAAGCTCTAGTACTTCAGGAACCATTCTGTGAGAGTGGCCTCACTATAGTGTCAACATTCCAAATTGTACCCACTAGTTCAAAAACAGATTCTTAAGGAATTGGTTTTTAGTCACCACAAAGTGGCAGTATTTCTCTGCTAAGAAAAAATCAAAGTTTTTATCTTGAAATAAAAATTAAATTACTTGTAACCATAATAAAGCTTGACATACATCCTCTGACAGTATGGCTCCCTATACAAAGTGTACCTTACTAAGAGAGAGGTGTTCTGAATTTCTAGATATTTGAATAAGACTGGAGTGGTATGAAAAATAGGGAAAGCATGAAACAAATGTAGTCAAACATCTGGTGATAGTTTCCTTCTTTCTTGTGTTTTGTGGCAGAATCAAACTTCTTGGATCCTTTCCAGCATGGCAGCTCTTTACTGGAGAGTAAAAGGTCAAGGGAAGAAAGCAATTGATTGCCTGCGGCAAGCCTTACATCACACGCCATATTACATGAAGGTGGGTATAATAAATAATACTGGAGACAATATGTCTGTGATTGCAGTTTTCATTTTATGTTTAGCAATATATATGCTTTCGCTGGTTTTAAGGATTTTAGAATGATGCTCATATAAATTATGGAATAGTCAACTTTATATGGACTGTCATCAATACTTTGATAAAATATATAAATGAGAATGGGAGTGCAGAGATATTTCATTCACAAAAGCAGGATAGTTTTCTGGTTGTCCTATTTCTGCACCAAATAAAAAGTAACCATAGGAATTCAGAGTACAAATTGGAACAGAATGCATTGTAGTGGGGAAGGGGCAGACCCTTGCAAGTGAATGTCCAGTCTTTGTCTGTCTTTTAGGTTTACAATAGACAGAACAAATTTTGAATGAACTATAATCCTACTTCCCTAACAAGATGGAGCAAGTTTAAGATCTATCCATTATGTAGAAATGAACTCATTTTTCAAGTATCATTTTTTAAAAAATGTATCCTTGTATCTTCATTGATTTAATTGATTGATATTTATTGCAGATTTTTTTTCCGTAGACACTTTGTTGGTTAAATAAGACAGGAGAACGTTTGCATGGAACAGCTGACTTTTCTCCCTTATTGATTATAATGTATATCAGGAACATAAAATACACTGCTGATTCTTTAAATACCTGTTATTTTGAATAACTTGATTTAAAAAAAAAACTTTTACCTCTCACTGGATTTGTTCTACTTTTCAGGATGTGCCTCTCATAAGTTTAGCAAACATCTTCCACAATGCAAAGCTTTGGAATGATGCTATCATTGTGGCTACAATGGCAGTTGAAATCGCCCCACATTTTGTCGTCAATCATTTCACTTTGGCTAATGTTTATGTAGCAATGGTGAGTAAATAATTGCTAAAGTCTGAATCATGTTTTTTTATAGCATCTTGAGTCTCAGTGATAAAAGAAGTTTAAAAACAGGAGATCACAGTCCATGCCTACAGCACATAATCGCAGTTTGTAAAAGAAAATATTTTTTTCTTTTTTTAATGTTTCCATCTTGAAAGTTTTCAGTAAATTTAACTGCACCCGATCTCTCAATTTAACATTTGAATATGCAGAACTTTTCGAACTTTGTTTTGGGTTTCTCACCCATACTTTAATTTGGGGAGAGGATGAATTGTTCTCAACATCCATGTGGTCTTTTTTCTTGGATTTCAATTCTGAATCTTCACTTGTCTCCTAGGCTGTTCTTTTTGAGACCAAAACCTAATTGTTTAAATTTTTCATAAGTTACACAAATTCTCAACTTGCAGGGAATCTCCATATGATATGCAGTCTCTTAGAGTAAAGAATCATATTACTGGCATTTATAATCATGCTCCTCTTAATGTGTTTTATATGGTTGAGGCACAATCTTGGCAACACTGACTTTTCTGCAATTCCTGGAGCCATGATAGACATAATCTTCTGTCTTCATCAATCAGCACTGTTCCTAAAGGATATATGCCTCTTCCTTTGCCCATAGGGAATGGCCATAGGGAATATGGGAAAGGAATACTGGTTTCAACCCAGTTTCAGCCCATCAGAAGGGCGGCATATAAATCAAATAAAAAAACAAAAACAACAAAAAAAAGATTGTGATACAAATTGGTTCAGATGCATGCATCACCAGGGAGTATTGAAAGCTACTTCTGTTGTGCCACTTTTGTATCCTGAGGCATCTTGAGCTTTGCAGGGCTGCCTCGGTGGACACAGCCATCTCCATTCATAAAGCCATAATTTTGATTCCCAGAGGTAGGCAGCAGAATAGTCTTGGCATCATTGGCTTCATTCATAGAGAACATAATGAAGAATTAGCTACCTATTTGTAACTGCGGTTCTTCTGGTGGTCATCTGTGAATTCACATAACTTCACAATCTTAGTTGTGTAATTGCTTTTCATTCCCTTGGTTTTGTCATTGCTATTTTGAAATGGGAAGGAAGAAGGACCCACATCTGGCTGTATAAATGTGTGACAATAGGACTCCTACCAAAAGTTCTTTAACTGTGGAATATTCCAGTAGCATTAATGTGCAAGTGCAGAACCTCTTATGTGCACATTCACAGATGCCTACTAAAACTAGGTATGGGTCAATAGATATTTCTTCCCAGTTTGGGCATAATAATAAATAGGGTTTAATTTAACTGAGAAAGTGGAAGTTTAATTGAGGACGTGTAAGTGAACACAGTTTGAGTTTTGACCAAGAAAAGGGAGAACAAATATTTAAGCTCAAGAGCTAAACAAGTTTGTTCACTAGCACTAAGTTATAACATAATGGCTGATTAGCCATATTGGGTTGCTGGAGGAAAGACAATTATGTTTCTAATAAAGTAATGAGTATTAATATTTGCACAGTTGTGGCCTAAACGTTTCAGTAATAATATTGTATTTTGCAGTTGAACCTTTACAATGTTCTGCATTGAAGTATTACAGATTATTCTATTGCAAGAAAATCCATATAATCTTCTACCATGACGGAAAAATGTTCTATTAAAAAAAAGAAAATCTTGTTTGTTATGTTCGTTTGCCCTGGGCTTAATATTGCAATACTTGAAGATACTTTAAGATTCAGCACTCTATCCCTAATAACATAACAAAGTATGGTATATACCATTGTAAGATATAGGTTACTTTGAATGCTGATCATTTTGGATCTTGGATTCCTACAGGAGGAGTTTGAGAAGGCAATGCGATGGTATGAATCTACACTGAAGCTTCAGCCTGAATTTGCACCAGCAAAGAATCGAATTCGTGCCATTCAGTGTCATTTACTCATGAAAAATGAAAGACATTCTCCTTAAATATTACAATCTTCTTCCCTTTTTTTTCCCAAGAAAGCAAAATCATTGTTCATTAATAGACTTGAAATGAAGTGAGCTAATAGAAATTGGAAAATACTATTTCTAGTAAGAATTGGAGGTTGGTTGTATTATTCAGAAGCAAGAATATCTTTGGAGAAACTACAGTAAATGTTATACCAGACAATTGTATAAATAAATATTGAGCCCAGAGAACTTCCATGTGCCTATGTCCCAAACATCATTAGATTTTCCACACTATTTGATTGGATGCCAGCATAAAATTTAACCTGCTTCTTGTCTTAACACATCTATGAAAATGCAAAGCACTTCATTGCACCAGACACTATATGTAAGAGGAAGGCATAATTAGCTTTTCATCCATCAGGAGCTCATATTCTACTTCTTCATTCAGTCCATACTTTAGTATTACCAAGTCAGAGAAAGATACTGAGATAATGCAGGAGATTGCAAATCATTTTAGTACATTTTAAGAACAAGCAGCCTTCTATCTATTGTTGCTGT